>SJYO01026388.1:3637104-3685063 GCA_006410555.1 Capra ibex | reverse complement strand
GGAGATAAAGAAACGTAACTAGTGACTCCTTCCGAAAGAATAGAGAGGAACGACAAGAAACCTTCAGACGTAAGTTTACCCATATAGAAAGAAAAAGAGGAAACGAAAGGTGAAGAAAAGAAAAATGTCGATAAACATTCCGGAGGAGTCTGTCGGTAAAAAGAAAAAACGTAAAGAAAAAGAACCCCTACTAGAACTAAGGACAGAGGACATGTTACAGTACTTGGAAGTAGGTATCAAGTATTCCGTGAAATAGATAGTCTAGATCGGGAAATTTAGATAAATAGGGAAGGTTACATATCAGTATTCCCTGAACTAAATCCAGTATGGACTCACCAGATCACCAAAAGATGTGAAAGAAGTTAAAGTCAGACTTAAACCGTTATTCCTCAAGTACTAGACTCGGTGTCAGTCGAGGGCCACAAAAACGACTGACATATCTCGAAAAGGTAGAAAACGACGTTTCTTATATTGGTTAGACTAAAGTCACAACTGGTAGACCACTACAGGTACACATCTGAGAAGAGAACACAACAACCTCTTCCCACAAACGATACTGGTCACACAAGAGAACCGTCTTGAGATAATCGGAAACGGGACGAGGTAACACATGAGGTTCCGGTTTAAACAGACAATGACGTCCACGAAGAACTGAAGGATGAAAACGTAAGGTCAGGACATATTACTTTTACTGTAAAAACCCCCCACAATCAAGATCTTCCAGAACATCCAGAAGTATCTTGACAAGTTGAAGTCGAAGAAGTCGTAACGACCAACCCCGTATCTGAACCTAGTGACACTATGACTTACTAAACGAAACCTTTGCTTGTCTCTAGTAAGACAGTAAAAACTCTAACGTAAGTTCATGACGTAAAACGTGAGAAAACAACTGATATTACCGATGAGGTAAAGAAGATTCCCTAAGGACGGGTGTCATCATCTATACTACCAGTGGACTCAATTTAAGTGGGTAAGGTCAGGTAGAATCAAGCGACTAAGGATCTTATAACTACAAGTGAGAACGGTAGAGGACAAACTGGTGAAGGTTAAACGGAACTAAATACCTGGATTGTAAGTCCAAGGATACGTTATAACGAGAAATGTCGTAGCTTAGAACGAAGATAGTGGTCAGGTTAGGTGTTGACCCATAATAAAAACGAAACCACGTAGGGAAGTAAGAAAGACCTCAATAAAGAGGTGACCAGTGGTCATCGTATAACCCGTGACTGGCTGGACACCTCGAGTTTAAAGTCACAGGATAGAAAAAATGAAAAGTATGACAAGTACGTCAAGAGTTCCGTTTTTATGACTTCACCAAATGGTAAGGGAATAGGTCACCTGGTGTAAAACAGTCTTGAGAGGTGGTACTGCGTAGACAGAACCCACCGAGGTGTCCCGTACCGAATCAAAGTAACTCAACTGTTCCGACACCAGGTACACTAGTCTAACCGATCAAAAGACACTAACACCAAAGACAGAAACGGGAGACTACGGAGAGTGTCACGGATGGTAGAATGAACCCAAAGAGAATTGAGCCTGACCTCAATAGAGAAGTGTCGACGAGGTCGTTTCGGGTCGGCGACGAGGAATGTAACCAGTACTTCATCGAGGAGAGACGGTGGTGAGGACTGGAACCTGTCCTAACCTATAATATGTCATAAAGGGAAGGTTTTCGGTCGATAAAAGAACACAGGGAGGTCTTCTACCATCTCCGATGTAACGTCCGAAACTGTTCTGAGTCCTTTGTCTTCCCTTCCCCCGTCCCGTGTTGAAAACTGTCTTACTGTATCACGTTCCCGTATTGTATTTGCCTAATTTTAATTTACCCAGGTTCTACTGTTCTTTTTAAATTGATTTGGAACTAAGAGTTAGACGTTCGATTTACTGTGTTGGTCTCCACGGTCCTGTCAAGATTCCGTGACAGTTTTGTACCTTCTCACCCACCGAGGGATTAACAAACTTACTCGGAGGGTGAGTAATCGTATACTTTTGATTGGTGGCGTGTAAGGTACCGGTGGTGTAAGTAGGAGACACTACCGGGTGTGAGAACCTCACACGGAGAGAGATTTAGACTTGTTTAGGTGAAGAATGGATAGTGTCACAGAGAGTCACTTAAAAACGTTACTCTGTAGTTCTCGGACTCGAAGTGATCCAGGACTTCAGTCCGTGGTACCCGAAACCGGTCCGAGTTCTAGGCCTTATTTCCTCGACTTCCTGTCCTCCTTTTTCGTCACCCTTTTTACACGGCTCCTTAGGGGAAGTATTCGACGGTCTTTTAGACGATTTATGGACTGGACACGAGTGTCAAAAGTAACCGGACTAGGAACCGTGTTTCTTCTAATTCCTGTCTTCTTGGAGGTGGGTGAACCCGTTGTCGATGATTCATGGGAACTGTCTTGGGGAGTTAACGTGTGTAACGACGAACGGACAAACTCCCCCCAAACTCCTTTGTTTCTTACTCTCTAACATTTCCTTAATTCTAAAACAATCGGTATCTAGGAAAGTCGGTATCTCTGTTCCGGAAGGATGGGGTTGTCCTCCAGAAGACCTTAGAGTCTGACTTGGTGCACTCGAAAGACGACTCAAACAAAAACGACAGGCCCAAAGGTCGTGAGACCCGAAGAACAGTGAAGGTGACACGGCCCAAACGGAGTACAAGTCGAAGGTGACGTCGTCGAAAACGGTTCAACCCGAAGACGACACAAACCGATGGTGGTGAGTCCCCGACTCGTCTTCCAACAAAGTCGGTCCAATTTAGACTCTTTACCATTCTATTTACGGTCCTCTCAATTATTAAAGGAGCCAAGACAGAGCGGTATCGTTTTTTAAACTTCACTACCTACCTGGTTACAACTGATCACAATGTCGAGTCAAAATAAACCGTTCGTTTCCTTTTATATAGGAGTTCCACACCCCCGTTCGTCTGGGTTTTCTTCGTTTCTCTTCTCTCCGTACACCGAGTTAAAAACGAGGAGAAAAATGTACATAAAAGAGGAGGGGAACTGGACGGGACACATTTAACCCCATCGGTCCTCCCGACAAACAAAATGGACTCCAAGAGTGAGGTATGGAACATGGAAGGAAACAAGATAAAAAGTGCACGAAAAAGGAAAGAAACAGAAAATCGGTGACGGTAATATCTGAGGGGAAAGGATAAGGTTGTTGGATTGTATTACTAGGGTCTGTTTTAATGACAGGTTTTCACGTTCTTCGTTTACTCGAAAATTCGATCATTCAAACCTACCAACCCAATACGGTGTTGTCTACTCACTATGATTCAAACACCACACAACCTCTGACGAGAATGGTGTAGTGTTTTCGGTTCAAACCCGTCGAACTGATTCGAGATCTATGAGATGTGAATCACTGCAGTCTAGTGATCGTACTGGACCTGGTAAAATAATCACGATTGAACAAATGTACACCTTTAGTTGTTGGGCCTCGAAAAAAGTTCTCTCGTGATCAATTCGTGAAAATTGTGTATTGGTCTAGGTCAGTACATCTACGTCTCTCCTATCGTTGATAAACCATTGTTCCCTTGTCTCAACTTTTTGGGACAGTCCCGACACCTGTCTTGGTTATGAACCCTTGGTGACCCCGACGAGTAAGACCACCGACTCCCAAACCCTCGACGATGACGACAACCCTCAACATAACGGTCACCTATAGTCAAACCTGTCGACCATGAATCGAGTAACACAAGATGACCCTCGGTGACGTGATAATGTCATAGGTAGTCCGGACTTTTCCCGGAACCCTGGTGGACGGACGTGTGTCCCGTCTGTGTAACGTATTATGTAATATGACCTATATCCGATTCGAAGAGATTGTTTCGCTAAGGTTACACTACAGAGTTCACCACATTTCAAATAAAGAGAGAGAGTAATGTCAGGTACTCCTTCACCTGGTATAGTACGCCCGTCGACCCAAACAAAGGAGTCGAGTCAAGTCAAGTCAGCGAGTCAGCACAGGCTGAGAAACGCTGTGGTACTTAGCGTCGTGCGGTCCGGAGGGACAGGTAGTGGTAGAGGGCCTCTAGTGAGTCTGAGTATAGGTAGCTCAGTCACTACGGTAGGTCGGTTGAGTAGGAGACAGCAGGGGAAGAAGAGGACGGGGGTTAGGGAGGGTCGTAGTTTCAGAAAAGGTTACTCAGTTGAGAAGGGTACTCCACCGGTTTCATGACCTCGAAGTCGAAATCGTAGTAAGGAAGGTTTCTTTAGGGTCCCAACCAGAGGAAGTCTTACCTGACCAACCTAGGAGGAACGTCAGGTTCCCTGGGAGTTCTCAGAAGAGGTTGTGGTGTCAAGTTTACGTAGTTAAGAAGCCACGAGTCGGAAGTGTCAGGTTGAGAGTGTAGGTATGTACTGGTGTCCTTTTTGGTATCGGAACTGATCTGCCTGGAATCAACAGTTTCATTACAGAGACGAAAACTTATACGATAGATCCAACCAGTACTAAAAGGAGGTTCCTCATTCGTAGAAAATTAAAGTACCGACGTTAGTGGTAGACGTCACTAAAACCTCGGGGGTTTTTATTTCAGACTGTGACAAAGATGACAAAGGGGTAGATAAAGAGTACTTCACTACCCTGGTCTACGGTACTAGAAGCAGAAGACTTACAACTCGAAATTCGGTTGAAAAAGTGAGAGGAGAAAGTGAAAGTAGTTCTCCGAAAAATCAAGGAGAAATGAAAGACGGTATTCCCACCACAGTAGACAAAGGAGTCCAGAAGAGTTATGGGTCGAATAAGGATTACACAATGAGAAGGTAGGGAGTCCCACACTAGAAACAGAGTAACCGTTACTCAGTTTCGACGCAGTAACCGTACTGTAGACCATAGATCAGACATCTATTCCATTATTCCTAATTGTCTTCTACGTATTAAATAAAAATACCATTTCTCTGTCGTGAATGTATGTAGTAGGTACGAGTGTATGGTAACTATTTTTTTTGAATAAATATATTAGGTGGGTCCCTATACCTATTTAGACACAGACTCGTCGGTGCACGGGTCGAGTACCCTAACAACAGACAATGATTTCCGTCTTCTCTTCTTATTCCAACCCCTTACTAATGGTCAGAGATGTAGTTTTTACTGGTAAACATTTCAATAGGTAAGTATATTGACTGAAGGGACCACCGAGTCTGTCATTTCGCAGACGGATGTTACACCCTCTGGGACCCAGTTAGGTACCCAGCCCTTCTAAAGGACCTCTTCCTTTACCGTTGGGTGAGGTATAAGAACGGACCTTTTAGGGTACCTGTCTCTTCGGACCATCCGATGTCAGGTACCCCAGCGTTTTATAGCCTGTGCTGACTAGATGAAGTGAAAGTGAAAATAAGTAGATTGTTAGTACTTAACTTAGGATAGTACAACAACAACAAGTCAGTGATTCAGTACAGACTGAGAAACGCTGGGTACGTGACGTCATGTAGTTCTAAGGGACAGGAAGTGAGAGAGACTCAAACGAGTTTGAGTACAGATAACCCAATCGCTACGATAGGTCGGTGGAGTAGGAGACAGTGGGGAAAGAAGAGGATACGAGTTAGAAAGGGTCGTAGTATATCGTATAAAATCCACACGTCTAGTATCTCTTCATTTTGAGCCAAGAATTTCAAGAATGTCGCATTCTCTGTAGATTTATATATCTTACATTATGTACTTCAAATTTTCATGACACTTGTTTTATAGTACCCTAGGGTCTTCTTTTTAGTTTATTGACGGACTCCCCCAATACTTTCCAAAATAACTCAACCTTACATTTATCTCACAACTTCTTATTGATCTGTAAATGTTCTGTCTTTTTCTTTCCGTAATATTCGTCTCATTCAGGGAACTGTAAATGCCGTACAGACTTTAGCCAGCTTGACTCCAACATCGGGTTTTAACGTCTGAATCTTTGGGTCGGAAGTCTTTACACTTCCTTTTACATCGAACTTCCCTTTTTTTTTTCATAATCGTATTTTATAAATTTAGTATATAAATAAAAATTAACTTTCTATTAACGAAATGTTGTAACACGATTAAAGACGACGTGTTTTTACACCTAGTCGGTATGTCTATATATATGGTGGAGGGAGAATTCGGAGGGAGGGTGGGGAGTAGAGTGGGAAGATCCAATAGTGTCTCGTGGTTTGACTTGAGGGACACACGATATGTCGTCGAAGGATGATCGATAGACAAAACGTACCATTACCTATATACAGTTATGATGAGATGGTCAAGAAGGGTGAGAGGAAGAGGACAATACGGGTGTTCAGGTAAGAGACATGGACGTTACTTCAGTTGCAATTTGTTATTTTAAAAACGGTAGTCTTTAAGACTTACACCCACAGAGGACTTCGGAAAAACTACAATGATGGAAACGTATGTCAGACAACGATAGTGAGGTAATCGTAAGAGAGTGTTTTGTAAAAGACTACATTATGAGGTATCGAGATTTCGTTCGTAAACGAATTCCGTATCAGGGAAAGTTTTAAAATTTCTGTAGTACGAAAAATTAAGTTATTGTTTAAATATTTAACGTCAAAACCCTTACCTTAGTGATTCCACAAAATAAAAATATCAGTGAAGGTCCTAAGTCAATGATTTAGGAAAAGAAAAATTAGTCTACTGTTTCTTTTATCGTCAAGTATCTGAATAGTTCTCCTTTCTTAAGAGACACCAGTCTGTCTCTTTTATCTATAATTAGAACTTTATCGAAATATATAAAATAACTTTATGATTTTCGAGATTTCCTCTTCTGTTGAGTTTAATTAGGTCAAACTGTTCGACTAAGATAAAGATTAGTCGAAAGATTGACTTAAGTGATGGGAGGAGTGGGTGAAAATGACTTTATCAAAGGTATCTATATTAATTCCCCCATTGTGTAAAAACTTAAGAACTGAAAAAAAAAATTTCTTAGTTTACAGTTAATGTAACACTTAGTATAAACTACTTCATCGAAAGGAACGGTAAAATGACTTCTGTTACCTTATTGTTTTGGTAATTCTCTAAGTCCACAAACTTTCGGGAGTAATTGAAACATGATATTATGGGACCCTCGATCCTGAGAACCCATTACGTTAAACAGGTGAACTAAGACCGTGTCATTAAAGACACGAAGACCATCCTTTCCTCTTCCCCCTTTGACTGGCCCAAAATGACTTACACACGTATAAACCTTTACCTAGTATATTAACTTAACGAAGAGGTTAATGTGTCATCTTATTTACGAGTTATATGGATTGCTCCACTTTCTGTTGGTCATTTTTTAACGGATTACAAGATTTAATAAAAGTTATTACTAATAATCACGTATTACCTTAATGTAAAACGACCTAAACCTTCTTTCAGTTTAAGAGATAACAACGTTCAAAGACGTAAGGAATTTTTACACTGTTTTTACAAACAAATTAGTAATCTTTATTGGGACTTTTTTTATTTCACCTTCATCACGTTTATAAACTTTCTTTTTTTTATATATAAATATAGTATTATTTGTCAATAATGTAATTTTTATCACCAAACGCCCAAAAAAAAATTTATTAAAACTTTCCCGTAAGTTCCCAAAGTGTCTAGAATTTTTATTGATTATTTCCATAGTCAATCTTGTCTAGACCAATACGACATTTTTAGTTATTTATCTTTTGAGAGTCACCAAACTTTCTCGTTTTAAATAAACGACGGATTCGATGTACGGGAAACGCCCAACCGTTCCAAATACTTCCGTAGCGGAACTGTCTTCGAAGGTACTGGTGTCTTAATATATGCTCTCGTACCGTACGGTACAAGATCATGAGTTGTGGAGACGGACCTTCACTGTGTATCGTGAACATAAGTGCAAAATACCTGGTTCGTTCGGTGTTCCGTTTTAGACTGAACTTTATCGTTCGTTCAGTTGGGATGGTATACAGACCTTACTCTCGTGAGTTGTAGACACTTATCGGTACTACTGTTTGTCTCGGATGGGAAACTCAATATTTATAAGTTCAGGGATAGGAAAGGTGTACGTATGTGTCATGTGACTAAAGGAGATCCTCCTTCTTTTGGGTTTTCGGGTTTACTATGAATCAGGTCACAAAACTTTATTAAACATAGTTCTGGTTGTACTGAAAAGAATCAAATTACTAGTCTTTTTTTTCCTTTCTTTTGTAGACGAGGATCATTTATTATAGATACGTTACTCAATCCCTTTTCTATTACCACTATTTTGTACGGGTAAGATTGAGAACTCTAGAATGACTCGTCCATGATACTCCTTGGGGATAGGACTCATATCCCATCTTCCCTGCACCAGGAAGCAATTCAAGGACCAGATAAAGGACACCCATTTAGGTAGTCCAGTGACCTGTGAGAACAACGTACTGAGGTACCGATTAGTACTCCCGACCCGTCGACAGAGTCAAAGGAACGACGGAGATCTCCTTTTTCCAAGGTTCCAGATTATAATCATGAATTGTCAGTATGACAAGATTAAGTTTGATAATTATGGTATCAAAGTCATGTGACAGATCGAGTAAATTTTTAGATAAACACAAGTATAGATTAACATCAGTTGAGGTGCACGACATTGGTTTGAGTATTAAGAAAATCTGTGTACGAAAAGACAGATCTGAATTAATACCCACAGAACTTGGAGAGTTTATAGGATCCGTTCTGAGTCGGGAATTAGAAAAGAGAGACTCGGTAACGACTTGTAGTTATATGGTTTGAACCTCTTAAATTGTTTCACTTGATGTATGCGTAATAATTCAGACAAAACATCTCGAACTAAAAATTAGTCGTTACAACTCTTTAAAGACTTGAGACATAGGACGATCTTTTAAACAATACAAAGACTTGTATAAATAAAAGTTTAGAACAATTATCGTAAATAAGGTACGATGGAAAAGTTTATTTCAATCCGAGTAACCTGTTGAAAAAGAAAATTCAATAGACTCCACCCGTAGAATAGTTTATAAACGTTCGTATTTCAGATGATAATAGGAACAGTATATTATTCCTATATATAAATAACTATATGACTATTTTTATTTTATATAGGTGAAATAAATAAATGTGAAAATAAGTTATTAAACATGTATTCATACTTGATTCACGAATAGGTTATAATATACGTGGAGACTTTATGTTTGTATATATTGTCTAGCAATTCTTTATTTTAAGAAGTAATAATGTACATAGTAACTTTTACCACATGTTTTTATACCAGTGATCTTTATACTTATAAAATTTTAATAATACATAACCAATAAGACATAGCCTGTACTAAATTCTCAAATGTACGTAATTAAGTAAATCAGTTGTAACTTCCGTATAGACTTACGACTTACTTTCTTTATTTAGACTCACTAACGAAGTATTTTACGAGAGTACTTTATATATCACTGGACAAAACTTGATATTTCAGTCTTAAGGTGTATGAAACATCGAAGAATAGGTAGAAAGGGATGAACTAATATGAATTATAAAAAAGTGACTAAAAATATAGATGAAATGGATTAATTATTGTGGTCCCTCCACTAAGAGATAGTCCCTCTTAAAACAAGGGATCCTTTGTGTACCGTTATGTATCACTATAAAAACCAACAGGGATGGACTGTATACCCCCTACCTCAAATAACAGTAAACTATCCATCTCAGGTACATATAAGTGTTTATAGGAGACTACAGAGAGTTTGTTTCTTAATAAACTGGGGTTTACAGTCATACAGGTTTTCACTTTTTAACATGAATCCTAAGATTATGTCAAAACCGGAACTGAAAATTACATCAAGAGGTCAGGAACCTTCACCTTCTACAAAATCCTTCAGAGTTTCCGACTTTACTTCCACGTTCTATATATGTAACATATGTCACTCGTAACCCTTCCTACCTAGACCGTTTTCACTACGAGTCCCTAAATATTGAATAAAAAATAAAATAAAAATAAATAAATATATAAATAAATTAAAATTTTAGAAATTAAGAATGTACGCAAGGGTTTGTACTTGGGGGGGAGGGTGGAGGGAGGGCTATTGTAAAGAGACCCAGTAGGGGTACGTGGTCGGGGTTCGTACGACATAGGACGCAGTCTGTATCTGACCACTAAGTTAAGAAAATTACAAAGATCTGGATACATAATAGAGAGGAATTTTTTTTCTATTTTAAAATATAAACTTTCTTTAATTGATTACACTGATTTTGACTAGAGAGTGGGTACGTTACTATAGGAAACGTGGTAGGAATCTAAGGTTTCATTCACATTTGTTCAAATAAAAGATACAAGTCAAGTCAAGTCAAGGAGTCAGTACAGGTTGAGAAACGCTGGGGTACTTAACGTCGTACTGTTCGGAGGGACAGATAGTGGTTGAGGACCTCAAGTGAGTCTGAGTGCAGGTAGGTCAGCCACTACGGTAGGTCGGTAGAGTAGGAGCCAACAGAAGCAGAGGAGGACGGGGGATAGGGAGGGTCTTAGTCTCAGAAAAGGTTACTCAGTTGAGAAGCGTACTCCACCGGTTTCATGACCTCAAAGTCGAAATCGTAGTCAGGAAGGTTTCTTGTGGGTTCTGACTAGAGGAAGTCTTACCTGACCAACCTAGAGGAACGTCAGGTTCCCTGAGAGTTCTCAGAAGAGGTTGTGGTGGCAAGTTTTCGTAGTTAAGATGTCACGAATCGAAAGAAGTGTCAGGTTGAGAGTGTAGGTATGTACTGATGACCTTTTTGGTATCGGAATTGATCTGTCTGGAATCAGCCGTTTCATTACAGAGACGAAACCTTATACGANTTCTCAGAAGAGGTTGTGGTGTCAAGTTTTCGTAGTTAAGATGTCACGAATCGAAAGAAGTGTCAGGTTGAGAGTGTAGGTATGTACTGATGACCTTTTTGGTATCGGAATTGATCTGTCTGGAATCAGTCGTTTCATTACAGAGACGAAACCTTATACGACAGATCCAACCAGTATCGAAAAGAAGGTTCCTCATTCGTAGAAAATTAAAGTACCGACGTTAGTGGTAGACGTCACTAAAACCTCGGGGTATTTTATTTCAGACTGTGACAAAGGTGACAAAGGGGTAGGTAAAGGGTACTTCACTACCCTGGTCTACGGTACTAGAAGCAGAAGACTTACAACGTGAAATTCGGTTGAAAAAGTGGGAGGAGAAAGTGAAAGTAGTTCTTCGAAAAATCAAGGAGAAGTGAAAGACGGTATTCCCACCACAGTAGACGTATAGACTCCAATAACTATAAAGAGGACTTTCAGAATTAAGGTCGAACACGAAGAAGGTCGGGTCGCAAAGAGTACTACATGAAACGTATATTCAATTTATTCATCCCACTGTAAAAGATACAATCTCCGTGAGATTGTTGAAGTATTATTAAAGGTATTATTACCTTTAATTGAAAGTAAGGTTGTAACGAATAATTGTGATCATAATAATAATAAAATTAAAGGGAACAAGCATATGGAAGTCTTATGTGATGGTAAGGATACACATCATAGTGATATACGGAGTCTTGGATTGTGTCATATCCACAAATTTTAGCTAGAAATTTGTAAACGAAACAGTTTTAGGTCAATTAATATCAGTGAGAAATTCACAGTTGTAAGTGTTTGTAACCGGAATTTTCTGTGGAATCTAACTTTCTGTTATCTATATGTGTCTTACACACGTATCAATGAGTCAACACAGACTGACAAACACTGGATTACCTGATATTGCGAAGTCCAAGGAGAGAGGCACCCTAATAGGGTCGTTCTTATGATCTCACCTAACAGTAAAGGATGAGGTCCCCTAGAAGGACTGGGTCTTTGACTTGGGTGTGGAGAACACAGAGGACGTAACCGTCTATCCAAGACATGGTATACACGGTGGACCCTTCGAGGTATGTGTCTCATCAAGAAGGTTTGAGACTTCTTATGTGTCAGAAAAGTACACGTGTACCTTGTAAGACACCCTATCTAGTGTAAGATCCGTTGTTTTGTGATTATTCAGAATGATTTAAATTCTAAATTTAGTGTAGTTCGTAGAAAAGACTGAGTTGTGATACTTGGATCTTTGTATAGTGTCGTTGTTTTAACTCTTTTTTTTTGGGTGTTAATGTACCTCTGATTTATTATGTGATGATTTTTGGTTATCTGATTACTTCTTTAGTTTCTTCTTTAATTCTCTTTTTTTACTCTTTTTACTTTTACCTTTGTTATAAGTTTTAGATAACTCTGTCTCGTTTTAAAGTATTCCTCCAGATGTGTTTTTTATTATTTTGTTTGTTTTGCTTTTACGTTACACGATTTATTCCCTTCTTTTAACGTTTATTATACGGACCATACCCAATCATACGTTTTATGTATTACTTTTGTATGTCGAGGTATATTTTTTCGAGTCAAGTTACATTTTGTTTATTTACTATGTTAACTTTTTATCTATCTCCTGGATTTGTGTGTAAAAAGATTTTCTTCATATCCTTCGTGTACTTTTCCACGAACTATAGTGATTGGTAGTACCTTTAATTTTAATTTTATTATTACTCTATGGTCTTCCTACCATGTCCCTCCTTCCTCCCTCCCCCCAAGTCCTACCCCCTGTGCACATATGGACACCGTTTATGTACAACTACATACCGCTTTGGTTATGTTATAACATTTCATTTTTTTATTTATTTATTTATTTTAGATTCCTTTATTTTTTTATTATTACTCTGTGGTAGAGTGTGGAAAGTCTTATCTATAATAGTTTTTCTATTCTTTCTTATTTACAACTATTCCTACACTTCTTTGACCTCGGGAACATTGACATATGGTGACCATCCTAACATTTAAAAACATCGGTGATACCATTTGTTATCTTCAAAGAGAGTTTTCAATTTGTATCTTGACGTTATATATTGTGTCGTTAAAGTGAAGACCCATATATGGGTTCATTTCGTTTTTATGATTAAACTTTTCTATACACGTGTCGTTATACATGACATCGTAATCAATGGTATCAGTTCCATATCTTCGTTGACTTCGTCTACTTACCTATTTCTTCTATTTCTTCCAAAGTATATAAATACACACACACACACACACACACACACACATACATACATTCACTTGTACATTCAGCAATCAACACAGGCTGAGAAACGTTGGGGTCCCTGACATTAGGTGGTCCAAGGAGACAGGTACCCTAATCGGCTCGTTCTTATGACTTCACCCATCTGTAATGGAAGAGACTCTCTAGACGGGTTATGTCCCTAACTTGAGTCCAGAGGACGTAACGTCAACCTGTACTGTGTGTGTATTTATACATTACCTTATAATGAGTTAGTATTTTTTCTGACTTTAGAACGGTGAAGACTCTTGTACCTACCCGGACCTCCCGTAATTCACGTTATTTAGTATCTTTCTTATGACAACTAAAGTGAATGTACACCGTATATATTTTTGTTTTACTTCATTGTTCTTTTTGTTTTGTTTTGTATGAGTCTTTATGTCTCTCTTTTGATCACGAACGGTCTCCCCTCCGACCACTCCTGCTCGATTTATCTACTGAATCTAATCCTCTATGTCTGAAGATCAATATTTTTTTTCAGTGGTCTTACTTTATATGATGTCCTTTATCTCGATAATCGTTTTATTATTAAAACATGTACCTGTCTACTATTGATTGATTACCACCACTAGAGAAAATTATATGTTTTTATAGTCTAGTTATACAATATGTGACTACAATCATATTATAACATTCGATTCGTATGAAGTTAATTTTTAATAAAGGTTACTTTAGTACTACTTATATTAGGATTTATAATTATTTTAGTTAAGAAGAATCTAAGGTTATTATTTTAAGCATGAAGGAAAGACATAAGTCTCTTAGTTTAACTTTAATTTTCTCTTTGATACAACTTAGGTACCGTATTATAAGATTGAAAGACACCAATTATAGATGAGAAGAGATAAGACTGTTAGTGGTATTAGGGATAGTCAGTACTTTCGTCGTACTTTAAAGGTCACAGAATTCTTGGACTTTACGTACACAAAAGACTTTCACCATAGACCCTTCAGAATGTCGACTAACGAGTGTTCCTGAGAGTGACAACTTTAACATATAAATAGTGTATTATACCTAGAACCACAATAAGATTAGAAAATAAGTGGTCTTTACACACATATATATATATATATATATATATATATATATATATATATAAACAACTACCCAAACAGGTGTGATTGTGAAAACATAGATTAAGTCATCCTATTGTCTAAGGTTACTTCCTTTGACTAATATACTTGATATATTTTTATAATCCTGTAACTACCGTGGAGTAGTAAATATATTGAATTTACGTACTTTGGAAAGAAATAAGACTTTTAGTCTTGTATGGACGGTCTGAGATAGTTTGAAGTCTCTTCTCACTACGATCGTGGTTCCGTCTTTTATCTAAGAAGGACAGACGGAACCGTTAGTACCAGTATTTGACTCTACGTCCCAAATTATAAAGAAAGTGGTCCGAGATGGAGGACAGAGAGGTCGAACTTCCGATCGGGCGTAGGGGCGAAGATATAATGTAGTAGTGTAAAAGAACACGGACTGTTGACGACTATATAAACCTGTGGTGAATATGAAGACAGTAGGACAAAGAATCTAAACACTGTTTAAACTATTGTCCGGATCTTTCTACTTATTGCATACTCTTAAACTCCCGAAAAGTGATCCTATATAATCCGTATCCACCCTACATCCGTGTCCAAGATGGGTGTACGGTGTGTAGGGGGGAAAATTCATAGACACCTGTAGTTCAGGACTTTATTAAACATCATTAAGTTTGAGAATGACCGACCTTCACAAAATTCTTTGAAATAACCTAGATACTTATAGGTTTTATAAGAAAAGTGTAGATATCCGTTCTTACAATCTTACAACAGTGAAGAGGTTTTGAAGAAAGTAAAAGATAGTGACACCGTTATTCTCGTTCTTTTCCCCGGTACCCTACCAAGAGACTATAGAGGATCTACAACTCCGTAGAACCGAGTGAGAGTAACGGTTTCTAAAACGGTGGTAGGAATACGAAAGTTTTTCGTTTAAAAGAATTTAAATAAAAAGAAAATGTAACCAAGGGATCTCTCTGAAGTCCTTTCTTAATACCTTTATGGTCACCATAAGATTTCGTAATTTAATTACTTAACCTAATTTTAATTTCAGTACTCTATTTAAAGATACATTTAACTAAATCTCAGTAAGGTTTCACTTATTGAAAGTATCTGTACTCCTTCTAACATCTAAACTTTCAAGTTTACGATATGTTAAATCATCTAATAGTATTCATAGACAGGAGATATACGAAAAATCCTAATCAGAAGTTATTTACACTCGGTCAAGGATTAATCCTGTTAATCTTGTTTTAACCCAGATCCCCGATCTGAAGACTTTGTACTTTGTCTCGACTTCTAATCCTTATTTTAAATCTGTCCCCGTATTTATTCCTACATCTTTAGATCCGTCCTATTTCATCTTCTTCTTTCTAACACCTTAGTACTCTTTATGTTTTACAGACCGGTGTACTCAACTTAGTACTCAATTTATTACCTTTTTTTAACCAAATCTGTCTCCGAGTCTTTAATCTAGTCCAGTATACTTCCACATTTATGTACTCATCCATCTATCCATCTATTCATCTATTTCTATTCAATTTAACGTAATGAAATTTAAAATTTTCGTGGGTGATCCGGGTCTGTATTAATAAGAACTGAAGACATTCAAATCTACTAAAATAAACTCCATGACAACGATAGGATAGAAATAGGGGAGTGACGATATGTACAGGTACATATAATAATATATATGTACTATATTGGTATGTGTGTTTGGACTGTAACTCTGCGGTTCAAGAACTGGAGTTAGAGTTGGGAAAGATAGGAAGGATGATCTTACGTTCGATTTTACGAAACCCTAAAACAGACAAAACGAGTGATACTTTAGGAGTCACTAATCACCTTATAGAACGTACTTTGACTTACTTACTTACTTGGTTACGTTTTCGAAAAGATAAAGGATAGACATCTCACAGAACGAAAACTGTCTAAAGAGGATCGATATTTGTAGTAATCTACTCTTTTGGAGTTCTTCGATGGAAAAGTATTCGACGGTGTTGGAATCACATCAATTTCCCGTCGTCATTTTTCCACTGAATTTTAAGTAAGAGATGGTGTAGACTATGGACAACTGGAGTCAGTAGTAGTCTGTAAGTTGGACCATTGTAGTAGTAGGTCTAAAAAAAATTTTATAATGAAGTATACGGAAGATTAAGACTTGAAGACGGTACGAGATACTTTGAATTTAACATATAAGTGATTTTTCCTTTTCAAGAACGGAAACAAAAGAGAATTCTTGTGTTGAAAGGAACATCGGAAGAGTTCCTTCGATAAAATAAGATAGTGTCCTCTACAGAGAGTTCCGGTCCTTCACTCCTCCCCTATAAGAATGATTAACAACGACGAAGTGACACTAAGGATGGAAGTCGGTTTATAAAAGAACCTACCCACAAGGAGAGTACTTTCTGACCCTGTTCGTGAAACCAAGAACCCTGAGTGAACTTCGAAATCATTTTGAAAAGGGTGAACCTTGTATAGAGGAGTAAACCCCAGTTAGAAGTCTGCATACCGTTGGGTGAGGTCATGAGAACGGACTTTTTAGGGTACCTACCTCCTCGGACCACCCGACGTCAGGTACCTCAGCGATTCTCAGTCTGTGCTGACTCGCTGAAGTGAAAGTGAAAAGTGAAAGTACGTAACCTCTTCCTTTACCGTTGGGTGAGGTCATAAGAACGGGCCTCTTAGAGTCCCTACCCCCTCGGACCACCCGACGGTAGATACCCCAGCGTGTCATCGTCGTCGTACGAGATAACCCCGTAAGAAATTTACAAATGAGTGTTCGGAATAAGGGAGAACTGTAGTCATGAGTGAGTGAGATACTAAAACGAACGTGACGATATATCAAAGAAACTGTAAGACTGGAAATGGGGTCATTGTCTCGGATTTAGGACTGTTAATTATTATCTCCGACCATCGAAATCAATTAACGAAGGTAACGAAAAAGGTATCATTGTCGGGTTAGTAACAGTACCAGTCTCACATATTACTAACGAAGTAAATCTCTATCAAAGAATCAAACCTATTTCTCAACTTTTAATATAAATGACTTTACGTAACGAATACACGATAGGTTCGGTTAATTTGGTGGGTTTCATACCAACTAAAATAAACAAAATCGTCACTCACAGATAACTAGACAATTAGTGAGTCAACAGACTGAAAAACGTTGGGACGTCGGACATCGGACGGTCCGAGGAGACAGGTACCTTAAGAGGTCGGTTCTTATGACTTCACCCAACGGTACGGGAAGAGGTCCCCTAGAAGGATTGGGTCCTTAACTTGACTCCAAAGGGCGTAACGTCCGTCCAACAAATGGTAAACTCGATGGGTCCTTCGGGAGGTAACTAGACTCCTTCAAGTTTACCCATAATAACAGAGTTTCTTATTACTAAGTTAGATTTAAAAGGTTTTATTAAATCTATTTTTTGGTTATATAAGTAAATCAAGTCAAGTCAGTGAGTCAGCATAGACTGAGAAACGCTGGGGTACCTGACGTCGTGTGGTACGAAGGGACAGGCAGTGGTTGAGGGTCTTGAACGAGTTTGAGTACAGGTAATTCAGTCATTACGGTAGGTTCGGTAGAGTAGGAGACAAAAGGGGAAGAGGGGGACGGAAGTTAGAAAGGGTCGTAGTCCCTGAAAAGGTCACTCAGACAAGAAGGGTAATCCACCGGTTTCATAACCTCGAAGTCGTAGTCAGGAAGGTTACTTATAAGACCTGACTAAAGGAAATCCTACCTGACCAACCTAGAGGAACGTCAGGTTTTCTGACAGTTCTCAGCAGAGGTTGTGGTGTCAAGTTTTCATAGTTAAGAAACCACAAGTCGAAAGAAATACCAGGTCGAGAGTGAAGGTGTGCACTGATGACCTTTTTGGTATCGAAACTGATCTGTCAGGAAATAGTCGTTTCATTACGGAGACGAAAAGTTATACGACAGATACAACCAGTATTGAAAGGAAGGTTCCTCATTCGCAGAAAATTAAAGTACCGACGTCAGTGACAGACGTCACTAAAACCTCAGGTTCTTTTAGTTCAGACAGTGATAAAGGTAACAAAAGGGTTTATAAACGACACTTCATTACCCTGATCCACGATACTATAATCAAAAAAACTTACAATTCGAAATTCGGTCAAAAAAGAGTGGGAAGAAGTGTAATTAGTTTTTCGAAAAATCAAGGAGAAACGAAAGACGGTATTTCCACCGCAGTAAACGTATAGACTTCGATAACTATAAGGAGGGACGTTAGAACTAAGGTCGAACACAAGGTAAGTCGGATCGTAAAGAGTACTCCATGAGAAGTACATTCAATTTATTCGTCCCAATGTTATGTGTCGGAACTACATGAGGAAAGGGTTAGACGTTGGTCAGGTTACCAACAAGGTACAGGTCAAGACAATGAAGAACTGGACGTATGTGTAAAGAGTTCTCCGTCCATTCCACCAGATCATAAGTGTAGAGAAAGTCGTAAAAGGTCAAACAACAGTAGGTGTGTCAATTTCCGAAACCGTTTCAACTATGTCGTCTTCATCTACAAAAAAACTTAAGAGGACGAAAAACATACTAGGTTATCTACAACCGGTAAACTAGAGACCAAGGAGACGGGAAAGACTCAGGTTGAACTTGTAGACGTTCAAGAACCAAGTACATAATAACTTCGGACCGAACCTCTTAAAACTCGTAATGAAACGATCACGCACTCTACTCACGTTAACGTGTCATCAAACTTGTAAGAAACCGTAACGGAAAGAAACCCTAACCTTACTTTTGACTGGAAAAGGTCAGGACACCGATGACGACTCAAAAGGTTTAAACGACCGTATAACTCACGTCGTGAAAGTGTCGTAGTAGAAAGTCCTAAACTTTATCGAGGTGACCTTAAGGTAATGGAGGTGGTCGAAACAAACATCTCTACGAAGGATTCCGAGTG
The DNA here is from genome assembly GCA_006410555.1 of Capra ibex. Lineage (NCBI taxonomy): Eukaryota > Metazoa > Chordata > Mammalia > Artiodactyla > Bovidae > Capra > Capra ibex. The sequence continues at coordinate 3,666,037 of SJYO01026388.1, read as the reverse complement.
AACTGAAGAGTAAGGTCTTATAGACTGAGATCCACTCACTAGTGTGGTAGTACCAATAGACCCAGTAATTCCAGAAAAAAAACATATCAAGTAGACACATAAAAAAGGTGGAGAAGAATTATAGAAGAAACTAGTTATTGAATAAATAGGTGATATAAAAATAGACTAAGATTACCAAAAAGGTCAGTAACGTTACTTATGGTTAATGACAACGTTTTATCTAAATATTTACGTCTTACGTAACTTTAACCCGTTTTATTTATGACTGGAAAATTCGATGTGTTCTTTTAACAATAAAAATTTTTTGTTGTGTGGTATTTTATGTCATCAGTATTCCATCCTAAGTTTTGTAACTTATTTCATCTATTATTAATAACATAATTACAAAACTTACAACATCTCAATGGTAGTGAAATGGTTTTTATTTACTGTCTCTGTGGAAAAGAGATAAAGAAAGGACGTTGGTTTAAGGTGGACAAGACACGACGTTTCGCAAAGAAGACGATGAAGAAAAGAGTAATTGTGAGTTCGAACAAAAATTTAATTTTGAGCTAAAACTCTATCTATTAACAGTCAAAAATATGATAATATCTTTATCATGTTTTATAGGGAACATGTGAATTGGGTGCAGGGTGTTACCATCTTTGAATCTTTTGTTACCATGTTCTAGTGTTGGTCCTTTGACTGAGACTTTGTTAGTTATACATTTGTGGTTTACCAAAAAGTAAAATGGAAAAAAAAGGAAATTGGTGTGTTTACAGAGGGGGGAGAAGAAGAATGGAATGAATGAATCTGGGATTTTTGGCTATTCCTCTATCAGTGGGTTGAAATAATAAAAGATGTACCTATCGGTAAACTCTAGGTTACTATTAAAAAACTTTCTTGAGAAGAAAGAGGTTAACACAACAGAACCGTGGAAACAGTTTTTTAGTGAACTGACATTTACATTCCCCAATAAAGACTTAAGAGTAAGGATAAGGTATCTAAAAAATCAAGTCAGGTCAGTGAGTCAGCACAGACTGAGAAACGCTGGGGTACTTAGTGACGTGCGGTCCGGAGGGACAGGTAGTGGTTGAGGACCTCAAGTGGGTTTGAGTGCAGGTAGCTCAGTCACTACGGTAGGTCGGTAGAGTAGGAGACAGTAGGGGAAAAGGAGGACGGGGGTTAGGGAGGGTCGGAGTCCCAGAAAAGGTTACTCAGTTGAGAAGTGTACTTCACCGGTTTCATAACCTCAAAGTCGAAGTCGTAGTCAGGAAGGTTACTTGTGGGTTCTGACGAGAGGAAATCCTACTTGACCAACCTAGAGGAACGTCAGGTTCCCTGGTATCTAAAAATACATTCATGTTTAAGAGAACTAATGACATCTAAAAGTCATTTAAAACTTCAGTCTTTTACAGTTAGAGATTGAAAATAAAGAGTAAAAAACCCCCTGATAAAAGTCAAGGAAAGTAAAGATATAGTTAAAACCCTTGTGGAAGAGTTAAAGATTTTTCTTTTTATTTTCCACCTTAAAAATATCTCAAACGTACTTTGACATCTAGTTGAACCTCTCACAAAATTAGACCTTGTTAAGTACCCATACTTACAGAAAGGTAAATAAATCTATCGGAAATTAACGAAAGTCAATAATAAACACCAAAAATTACACATCCAGACCATGACGAAAATAGTTTATATAGGGAATCATATAATAAAAACTACCGAACATTTACCTTAGTAAAAGAATTAAATTAAAAGGTTAATAAGTAACGATCATACATCTTTATTTTAACTGAAATAGAAACTTGACAATACAACGACTTAATAAATAATCAAGATCATCAAGAGAATACCTAAGGAACATCATGAAGGGTGTGTAGTAGACATCTGTCCCTTTATACACTGAAGAATAAAAGGTTGCACTTACAGATAAAGAAAAAGAAACGATCGATCTTGAGGGGTACGTTAGAAATCATCTTTATCACTCTCATATGTATAAACAGAATGAAAAAATAAATTCCTCTTTTATTAAGTCAGGAATGGTAATTTCTACTACAATGTGCACTCAAAAAGTAACTATGTAGATTGTCCTACTCCTATAAAGGAAGATGAAAGTTAAACAACTTATACGTAAAGTAGTTTTCTATAAAAAGATTTAGATAAGTCTACTAACGGACGAAAATAGGAAATAAAGTAATCATTCAATATAACGTAACTAAAGGGACGTATATAACAGTTTAAACGTAAGGACACTATTTAGTTTAGTCTAGTGTCATATATTAGACTCACACAAATTCGACAAAGTGAGAAACAGAAAGACTAAGAGTATGAACCCATTAGAATTAACTGTATAACGGATCACTTCACGAAAAGAAAAAAATCAAATTTAGACAACAACTATGTTTTTTCTTTTCTTTTCTTTTCTTTTTTATATAACAACTCGAGCAGATCACTGAAAAAGTAAAGTGAATATTAGAAGTTAAGGACTTAATGGTAAACCAATAAATTTTTCACTATCACTGGAACTATAAACCACTGTATAACAAGAGTATGTAATAAATTTCTATATCTTACCAAAGGAAATGTTAAGAGTTATAAACATCACCAGTTAAACTTCAAGTAAAACTTATTCAGGTTGTAAACCCACATTAAGAGAACTGAGTACGAAAAAGACATATATTCGGTATCATTAAAAGATAAAGAAACGAACGGAGTATTAGAACACAACTTTTGATCTAAAAGTTTATTACACCGTTAGAACTTTGAGGAGGGGGTTTGGTCTTAAGTGACAACGGTAAACAAACGTATTATTGAAAGAGTTAATTAAAGAGTTTCACACATAAAAAAGTGTACATACCTGTAACTTCAGAACGAATCAATGAAAGTCAAGTCAACGAGTCATCACAGGCTGAGAAACGCTGGGGTACTTCCCGTCGTGAGGTGCGGAGGGACAGGTAGTGGTAGAGGGCCTCAAGTGAGTCTGAGTGCAGGTATCTCAGGCACTACGGTAGGTCGGTAGAGTAGGAGACAGCAGGAGAAGAGGAGGACGGGGTTTAGGGAGGGTCGTAGTGTCAGAAAAGGTTACTTAGTTAAGAAGCGTACTCTATCGGTTTCATGATCTCAAAGTCGAAATCGTAGTAAGGGAGGTTTCTTTAGAGTCCCGACTAGAGGAAGTCTTACCTGACCAACCTAGAGGAACGTCAGGTTCCCTGAGAGTTCTCAGAAGAGGTTGTAGTGTCCAGTTTTCGTAGTTAAGAAGCCACGAGTCGAAAGAAGTGTCAGGTTGAAAGTGTAGGTATGTACCGGTCACCTTTTTCTTATCGGGATTGATCTGCCTGGAAAGAACCGTTGCATTATAGAGACGAAAACTTATACGATAGATCCAACCAGCATTGAAAAGAAGGTTCCTCATTCTCAGAAAATTAAAGTACCGACTTTAGTGGTAGACGTCACTAAAACCTCGGGGGTTTTTATTTCAGACTGTGACAAAGGTGACAAAGGAGTAGATAAAGGGTACTTCACTGGAAGAAATTTATGGTTATTGAGAGGGACGGAAACATCTCTCCGAGCGATGTCCAGTCGTCCGCCAAAGGTTGAGAAAAGTGATGAGTGAACGTACCTCGCAGTTCCAGTCATTCTGTGCTCTTCAATCCGGGAAGAGTTCAGATAGGACCCGTACGGGTGTCAGGACTAGTATACGTATTAGCAGATACAAGGGGTTTTATAGAGTCTTGAAACTTTCAAAGAAACACGTATATAGAAATAATTTAAACACAAAAATTCCAAAAATAGACGAAGAAAAATCAGGGTTGATCTTAGAAGGACTTCTGTCGGTATTTTAATTCACTAGGAGTGACTAATAAAAACTGTGTACGATATTCTAAAATGATAAACATGTTTCGTCAGAGACTTAGTCGAGTCTATTTCTCTTACCTCGAAAAATATCCGGAAGGTTTGTTTAGTTTATCACTGTCAAAAGACCCGTACGCCGAAAGGTCCTAAGGGGTTTGTGTACGACGGGGAATGTCACCAACGATCCGACGACTAAAAATGTTAAATGATTCACTTTTAAGTCTAAAATTTAAGATTCATAGTAACGATTTGAGAAGATCTTCTTCGTTTCCAATATAAACGTTCCAATGACCATAGTTTCGATAGTACCTCAAACCTTCTTCCCTACCCTGATCGTGTCCAATTTTATGATCTTTTACATGACGAGAATGGTTCTATGCTGGTAAACAAAAACCTTATTTACAAGGAGTCTAACAAGGTTCAGAACCCGATTAAAGATCCTAAGAATTAAAACCTTAACTAAAAATTTTGTAACTGACTCTGTTAAAAATGGAAACTAGAGTGACTAAAATACCTCCTTACGTAAAATTCTCAAAGAATAAAGTTTGCACGAGAATGTAGGTCTAATAAAAGTTAATGTCAGAGTTTGTGTAACAGTTTAAAAGAATTACTTTATGTGAACCTAATCAAGTGACTTGATAACGAGAACCATATGTCTTATTATTATTATTCGAGATCAAGTCACAAAACTTGAGAGTCACAAAACTCGACCGGTTAGTAATTTTGAATAAAGATTTATAGGAAAAGGACAGAGTGGGAATCAGTTAAGTGACTATTGACTGAATAAGTGAAGTTGAAAAATTTTAGTTGAAAAAAAACGTTTTTCAGTCCCTATAGGACAGATAGAAGATAAAGACATACCGGTTCGTTTTTACGGTACATGAAGTAATGTTAAAACAAATCATTGAATCAATCTTTACGGATAATATGTGAGGATTTTATTATTAAAAAAAGGTAATCTTATTTTACAGAATCTACTATCCTATAATCATCGGAACTTTTATATAGTCAATTCAAGTCAGTGAGTCAGTACAGGTTGAGAAGTACTGGGGTACTTGGTTTTGTGTGGTCCGGAGGGACAGGTAGTGGTTGAGGGTCCCAATGAGTTTGAGTAGAGGTAACTCAGCTCTACAGTAGGTTGATAGAGTAGGTGACAACAGGAGAAGAGGAGGAGGAAAGTTAGAAAGGGTCGTAGTCCCAGAAAAGTTTACTCAGTCAAGAAACGTAGTCCATCGGTTTCATAACCTCAAAGTCCAAGTGGTAGTCAGGAAGGTTATTTGTGAGTCCTGACTAAAGGAAATCCTACCTGAACAACCTAGAGGAACGTCAGGCTCCCTGAGAGTTCTCAGAAGTTGTGGTGTTAAGTTTTCGTAGTTAAGAAGACACAAGTCGAAAGAAATATCAGGTTGAGAGTGTAGGTATGTACTGATGACCTTTTTGGTATCGGAACTGATCTGCCTGGAAACAACTGTTTCATTGCGGAGACGAAAAATTATACGATAGATCTAACTGACATTGAAAGGAGGTTCCTCATTCACAAAAAAAAATTTTAAAGTACCGACGTTAGTGGTAAACGTCACTAAAACCTCGGGGAGTTTTATTTCAGTTGGAGACAAATGTGACAAAGGGGTAGATAAAGGGTACTTTACTACCTTGGTCAACGGTACTAAAATCAAAAGACTTACAGTTCGAAATTCTGTCAAAAAAGTGAGAAGACAAAGGGAAAGTTCTCCGAGAAATCAAGAAGAAGTGAAAGACGGTATTCCCACCACAGTAGACGTATAGACTTCAATAACTATAAAGAGGACCGTTAGAACTAAGGTCGAACACGAAGAAGGTCGGGTCGCAAAGAGTACTACATAAGACGTACGTTCAATTTATTCGTGCCACTGTTATATGTCGGAACTGCATGAGGAAAGGGATAAACCTTGGTCAGACAAAAAGGTACGGGTCAAGATTGACAACGAAGACTGGACGTACATCGAAAGAGTTCTCCATCCAGTCCACCAGACCATAAGGGTAGAGAAACTCTCTACAAATAACACTAGGTGTGTCAGTTTCGGAAACCGTATCAGTTATTTCGTCTTTGTCTACAAAAAGACCTTGAGAGAACGAAAAAGGTACTAGGTCGTCTACAACCGTTAAACTAGAGACCAAGGAGACGGAAAAGCTTTTGGTCGAACTTGTAGACCTTCAAGTACCAAGTACATAACGACTTCGGACCTAACTTCTTAAAACTCGTAATAAAACGATCACCCACTCTACTCACGTTAACACGCTATCAAACTCGTAAGAAACCATAACAGAAAGAAACCCAAACCTTACTTTTGACTAGAAAAGGTCAGGCCACCGGTGACGACTTAAAGGTTTAAACGACCGTATCACTCACGTCGTGAAAGTGGTGTAGTGGAAAGTCCTAAACTTTGTCCAGGTGACCTTAAGGTAGTGGAGGTGATCGAAACAAGTATCACTACGAAGGATTCCGGGTGAACTGAAGTGTAAGGTTCTACAGACCGAGATCAGCTCACTAGTGTGGTAACACTTATAGACCCAGCACTTCTAGAAAAAACATGTCAAGAAGACACATAAGAACGGTGGAGAAGAATTATAGAAGACGAAGACAATCCAGGTATGGTAAAGACAAATAACTCGGGTAGAAACGTACTTTACAAGGGAACCATAGAGATTAAAAGAACTTCTCTATAGATCAGAAAGGGTAAGACAAGAAAAGGAGATAAAGAAACGTAACTAGTGACTTCTTCCGAAAGAATAGAAAAGAACGATAAGAGACCTTGAAACGTAAGTCTATGAATATAGAAAGGAAAAGAGGAAAGGAAGAACGGAGAGAAGAAAAGTGTCGATAAACATTCCGGAGGGGTCTGTTGGTAAAACGAAAAAACGTAAAGAAAAGGCACCCCTACCAGAACTAGGGACAGAGGACATGTTACAGTACTTGGAGTAAGGTATCAAGTAACCCTTGAGATAGTATAGATCAGGGAATTTAGATAAAGAGGGAAGGTGACATATTAGTATTCCCTAAACTAAATCCAGTATGGACTTTCCAGATCGCCAAAAGGGATGAAAAAAGTTAAATTCAGACTTAAACCGTTATTCCTCAAGTACTAGACTCGGTGTCAGTCGAGACTCAGAACAAAAACAACTAACATATCTCGAAGAGGTAGAAACCGACGTTTCTTATATTAGTTAGACTAAAACCACAACTGGTAGACCACTACAGATACACATCAGAAGAGAACACAACAACCTTTTCCCACAAATGATACTGGTCACGTAAAAGAACCGTTTTGAGATAATCAGAAACGGGACGAAGTAAGGGGCGTAAGGTTCCGGTTTAAACGGACAATGAGGTCCACAAAGAACTGAAGGACGAAAACGTAAGGTCAGGGGATATTACTTTTCCTGTAGAAAACCCCCACAATCAAGATTTTCCAAAACATCCAGAAGTATCTTGGCAAACTCAAGTCAAAGAGTCGTAATGACCAACCCCGTATTTGAAGCTAATATCAATATAACTTACCAAACGGAACCTTTACTTGTCTCTAGTAAGACAGTAAAAACTCTCACGTAGGTTCATGACGTAAAGCCTGAGAAAACAACTGAGACTACCGATGAGGTAAAGAAGACTCCCTAAGGACGGGCGTCATCATCTGTATTACCAGTAAACTCAATTTAAGTGGGTAAGGTCAGGTAAAATCAAGCGACTAAGGATCTTACACCTGCAAGTGAGAACGGTAGAGGACAAACTGGTGAAGGTTAAACGGAACTAAGTACCTGGACTGTAAGGTCCAAGGATACGTTATGACGAGAAATGTCGTAACCTGAAACGAAGGTAGTTGTCAGTGTAGGTGTTGACCCATAACAAAAACGAAACCGAGGTAGGGAAGAAAGAAAGACCTCGATAAAGAGGTGACTAGAGGTCATCGTATAACCTGTGGATGACTGGACCCCTGAAGGAGAAAGTCATAGGATAGTAAAACGGAAAAGTACGACAAGTACCCCAAGAGTTCCGTTCTTATGACTTCACTTAACGGTAAGGGAAGAGGTCACCTGATGTAAGACAGTCTGGAGAGGTGGTACTGGGCGGGTGGGACCCAACGGGACGCCCGTACCGAATCAAAGTAACTCAGTCTGTTCCGACACCAGGATCACACTAATCTAACTGATCAAAAGACACTCATACCAAAGTCACACAGACGGGAGACTACGGGAGAACGTTGTGGATGGTAGAATGAACCCAAAGAGAATGGAACCCGCACCCCATAGAGAAGTGTCGACGAGGTCGTTCCATGTCGACGACGACGAATGGAACCTACTCCCCATAGAGGAGTGACGGTGGGAAGGACTGGAAGATGCACCATACCGAGGAGATCCGGGAGGACACGGACGCGTCGGTGGGGAGGAACCTGTACCCCAACGAGGAGGACCGGTGGCGGGACCGTAGCCCGTACCCCACCGAGGAGGGTCGGCGGGGGAGCTGGAGCCTGCGCCCCATCGAGGAGATCCGGCGCGAATCACGCGGTCAGCGTCGGCGGACACGATGTTAATTTTATATTAATTTTTGGAGTATTTATTTTAGAAACCCTTATATTTCGACGTAGTAAATTTAAACGTAAATGTCGAAAGGTGTTACTGGAGAGGAATTTATACTGTGGTATAAGATTGTTTATCGATTCAAGATGATTTTCGTCATGTTGTCGGATGGAGGTTGGAAACTTCATCGTTCTGATTACAGTATAAAATAAAAATATAAGTTAATAGATACGGATTTTATATTATTTATAACTCAAATTTACACAGTTTATACTTGAGTTGTTATTTGGTAAAACGCACTAAGACAGAATTCCGTAATAAAGTTTAAAAAACGAACATTGGTTTCTCAACAGTCCTTCTCCGGATTTATTAATGTCTTTGCTCTCCTTTTCTCTGAATTATTCTTTAATATTTAGTTCTATTGTAAATTTTCATATTTTGAACCTAGACCTTCCTTTATGTACGACTTTTTTTACTGTCGTACTAGAATTGTGTACAAAAGTTCTAAGTCTGTTTATAATAATAGACATCGTCCCATACCTCTTCCGTTACCGTGGGGTGAGGTCATGAGGACGGACCTTTTAGGGTACCTACCTCCTCGGACCATTCGACGTCAGGTACCCCAGCGACTCCCAGCCTGTGCTGACTCGCTGAAGTGAAAGTGAAAAGTGAAAGTACGTGACCTCTTCCTTTACCGTCGGGTGAAGTCACAAGAACGGACCTGTTAGGGTCCGTGCCGCCTCGGACCACTCGACGGTAGATACCCCAGCGTGTCTCAGCTTGTGCTGACTTTACTGAATCGTCGTCGTCGTTACATTATATAATTTTATTATTTAAACATAGAATATATAAAGGGGGACGGGTATAAGATTCTAGAAAATATTAAAGAATCTCTTAAAACGACAATCGTTTAGTATTAAATGATAAAGTCTCTAATAACCCATATTTGTAACGTATAAAAATTTCTGTAGAAATAATGAACAATAAGAGACCCTCTTAAATTTATAATCTTAGACTAGAAATTTGTAAGTTATTTTCACGGGGGAGCCATTGGGACCTTGGTTCGTGAAACCTTTCCTCTCCAAATCGAGTAAACGTTGAAAAGAACAGGATGATACCTTTGTATGTGACAGATTAGACAAAATTATTTAATATCTGACGAAATTATTTAATGTAAAAGGAACCTTTTAAAGGTAAAGTAAATTCTATAGAAAAGTTTATTAACACGTTTCATCGAAAATACTCAAAAGTTTGAAATCAGTTAAAGACACTATAAAAGGTAAAAAATAATGTAATATATAGACATTAAACAGAATAAAAAAGAAACTAACGTATTAGATCATGAATCACCAAGTTGATAAAACGGCTGAAAGTTTTCTCGTCTAAAAATTTTAAACAAAATGACAAAAAGATTGTAATATAAATAGAGAATAATTAAGTAAGAAAGTCAACTAAAACCGAAATAACATTATAAAATGTTAATATACGAATTAAATATAGACGTACTTATGTAAATTATTTTAAATTACGTTAAATTATAATACTTACACGGGTATTCATGACAAAATGTACATAGGGTCTGTAAGACTATGTATGACAAAAGAAACAGTAAGAAAAGATATTTAGAATATTTTAAATAAACTGGAAGGGAGACGTACTCGTCAAAGAATACTTCAAAATTCTAGAGATTGATCCTCCTAAAAAGGGAAATATTTACGTTAAAGATAAAAATAAATTATCTTATAATCTAAATAAATAAAAACAAGGGAACCTTAAATGATTATGACTTAATAGATACACCGAAAAGATAAACCAGGAAAAACAATATTAAAATAAATAAATAAATAAAAACCGACACAACCCAGAAGTAACGACACGCCCGAAAAGAGATCAACATCACGCTCCCAAAGAGTAACGTCGCCTAAGACAAAAACACCTTATGTTCGAGATCTCGAGTGCCCGAAGTCATCATCGTCTTGTACCCGAGTCATCAACGTCAAGGGGTACAAGATCTTGTATCCGGGTATCAACGGAAGGTGCCCGAATCAACGAGCCTCCGTACACTCTAGAAGAGGATAGTCCTTAGTTTGGACAGAGAGGACGTAACCGCCCACCTAAAAAATGGTGACTCGGTGGTCCCTTCGGGACTAGTAACGAACGTATAAAAGATTCTCGTCTATTTTTCTTCCATATGCGAGATTGATGTGAATAACTTTAGCATAAAGGAACTAGAATAGAGACAGTGTTATACGACGTAAATGATTGAAATTAATTATAAACTAAGAGTAAATAATTTCTATACCTTTAATTGGTATAGTGCACTGGATTGTTTTAGAGAAAGGGAAACAAAGAGTAAAAAACTACATATAAAGTAAGGCAGTGAGTAAGATATAAATAAAAGGAATCTAAAGTCGGATCGATTCTAAGACAGGGACTGAAAAACGAGATCAAAGGACTTTTAAATGTAAACCGATTTACAAGTGGTGAAAAGAGTATTCCGGATATTCTTATTATAAAGGACTTAAGAAGGGACGGTGGGGGTAAACCAAAAGAATGAACTTCCTGTAATTTATACTATATGTAATCCACCAACGTCACCCCACTCCCTCTTCCTTCACATTAATTACTATTATTCTTACACTTATTCCCTTACATATTGTTATACTGTCTTTGAAGTCAATTTTGACACAAGTTACGACGTACCTTACGTGTGTATATAAAACATGGACTTTAAATATACTGAGTTACAGTAGTAAGGTCCGTTATTTTGAAAGTCACAGACACCTACGTCATTTTAAAACACATAATTAAATAAAATTTATTATGACAATATACTGATCAGTAATGTCCGAGAAATAAATGAGTGTTAAATAACTCGTCGTTGTATGGAAAACCCGATTGAACGCAGTCTTTTCTTCTGTCTGGTGTTAGGAACGGGAGATCCTCCAATGTAAATGTTATCAATTTATATATACATCTCGAAGAGAGATGTATTAGAAACTTGTAAGACAAGAAGACTCAGACTCTAATCTGTGTCTAAAAATTTTGTTAAACGAATACAAAGACTTTGTATAAAATCAACATCTCTCGATACATGTTTAATAAAGTGAGTTATTTATATATAAACTCTTATTACAGTTAACGTATATATTATTTTATATAGTTTTCATTTTATGACACCCTGAAGGGACCGTCAGACCAGGTCACCAATTCTGAGATGCAAGGGTTACGTCCCCCGTACCCAAGTTAGGAACCAGTCCCTCGATTTTAGGACCTACAACGTTACAACAACAACAAGTCAGGGGGTCAGTACAGGCTGAGAAACGTTGGGGTACCTACCGTCGTATGGTCCGCAGGGACAGGGAGTGGTAGAGGGTCTCAAACGGGTCCAAGTACAGGTAAGGTAGTAACTACGGTAGGTTGGTAGAGTAGGAGAATACGGAAGAAGAGGAAGACGACAGTCAGAAAGGGTCGTAGTCCCTGAAAAGGTTACTCAGTCAACAAGTGTAGTCTCCTGGTTTAATGACCTCAAAGTCGAAATCGTAGTCAGTAAGGTCACTTGAAAATCCTAACTAGAGGGAATACTAACTGACCAAACTAGAGGAACAACAGATTCCCTGAAAGTCCTTAGAAAAGGTCGGGGTCTCAAACTTCCGTAGTCAAGAAACCGTAAGACGGAAGAAATACCGGGACACGAGTGTTGGTATGAACTGGTGACCTTTCTGGTATCGGAACTGATATACCTGGAAACAGCCGTCTCATTACAGAGACGAAAAGTTTTGTGACAGATCCAAACAGTAGTGAAAGGACCGTTCTTCACTAGTAGAAGACTAAACTACCGACATCGGTGGTAGGTGTCACTGAAACCTTGGGTTCTTCTCCTTTAGACAGTGATGAAGGTGGAAAAGGGGAACGTAAACGTTACGTCATAAACCCGGTCTACGGTACTAAAAGTAAAATAAATAAATAAATAAATAAATAAATAAATAAATAAATAAAAATTACAAATCAGAATTCGGGTGAGAAAGTGATAGGAGGAACTGGGAGTACTTCTCCGAGAAATCAAAGAGAAATGAAAGACAGTAACCTCACCATAGTAGACGTATAGACTCCAACAACTACAAAGAGTGTGGATAGAACTAAGGTCAAACATTGAGCAGGCCTGGTTGTAAAGAGTACTACACGAGTCGTATATCCAATTCGTTTATCCTACTGTCGTCTATCGGGACAGTATGAGGAAATAACTAGAAATTAGTTAGTCAACAAGGTCCCAAAATTGACAACGAAGAACTGGATGTACGTCCAAAGAGTCCTCTGTCCGTTCTACTAGACCATAAGGGTAGAAAGATTCTTAAAAAATGTCAAACAATACTAGGTGTGTTAATTTCCGAAATCGTATCGACTACTTTGTCTCTATCTAAAAAAAAAGACTTTAAGGGAACAAAGAGATATTAGGTTACTGATAACCGTTAAACTAGAGATCAAGGAAAGGGAAAAGATTTGGGTCGAACCTGTAGACCTTTAAAACCAAGTGTATTACGACTTCGGATCGTACGTTCTAAAATTCGTACTGGAATGATCGTACCCTCTACTTACATTGATAGACTGCCAATTATGTAGAAACCATGATGGGAAGAACCCTTAACCCTACTTCATACTGGAAAAGGTTAGGACACCGGTAATGATACAGAAGGTTTAAAACACTTTATTACTTACATTTTGGAACTACCGTAGGAGGAAATCCCTAAACTTATCAAAACGATCTTAAAATAGTGTGGTTGATCGAAATAATTTTCGTCCCGAATTCCGGGTGAACTGAAACGTGAAATCTTACAGACCGAGACCCAGTGATTGGTGTGGTAACATCATTAGGCCAAGTAATTCTAAAAAAAAAAAATTTATGTCAAGAAGGTACTTCTTGTACACAAGAAGTACAAGAAAGGTACACAAAAAAGGCAGAGAATAACTAGAGAAGTCGTAGACGATCCAGATGGTAAAAATAGGAAATAACACGGGTAGAAACTCACTTACTAGAGAACTACAAAGTTAAAAGGACTTCTCTAGAGATCAGAAAGGGGAAAACGACAAAAGAAGATAATAATTTGTGACAAGTAATTCTTCAGGAAGAACAGAGGATATCTGAAAGAAACTTTGAGACTTAAATTAACCTACATGTAAAGGAGAGAGGGAATGAAAAGTTAAGAGAGACAAGAAGACGATAAGTATTTCTGAGTAGTCCAATGGTGAACTGGAAAAACGAAAATATAAAGAAACCCTACCAAAATAAGTAGTGGAGGACATACTATAACACCTGGAGACAGGTATCAAGAAGACCGTGTAACGATGGATCTAGATCAGGGGACTTAGAGATGAGTAGGAAATGACAACAGTTGGAGATGACGATTAAGTATGTCCTAAATTCAGAACGGACAGAACGGATGAGAAGAAGGACCAAAAGAAATAAAATTAGGACTTAAAAAGATACTCTTTGACTACTAAACTCAGTGTCAGTCGAGTTCAAGAACAAGAACGACTGACATATGTCAAAGGTAGAAACCGATGTTTGTTACGTTAGCTAAACTATAGTCATTGTTGGTAAACCACTACTAGTACACATTTTAGCAGAGAACATAACAACTTTTCCCCATAAAGGATACCGATCAAGTAAGAGAACCTCTTCCGGTACCGTGGGGTGAGGTCATGAGAACGGACCTTTTAGGGTACCTACCTCCTCGGACCACCCGACGTCAGGTACCCCACCGATTCTCAACCTGTGTTGACTCACGGAATTGAAAGTGAAAAGTGAAAGTACGTAACCTCTTCCTTTACCGTTGGGTGAGGTCACAAGAACGGACCTGTCAGGGTCCCTACCCTCTCGGACCACCCGACGGTAGAGACCCCAACGTGTCTCAGTCTGTACTGACTTCACTGAATCGTCGTCGTCATCGTTATAAGTCCTCATCACGTGAGAGAACCGTCTCAAGTCAATCAGAAACAGAAGTATAAAAAGAGGTTCACTTTCGAACTAACAAAGAGGTCCATATAGAACTGAAGGATGAAAACGTTAAGGTTAGGGGTTATTACTTATCTTGTAGAAAAGATTCACAATCAAGATCCTCCAGAAGATCCAGAAGTATCTTGAGTAGTTAAAGCCGAAGAAGTCGTTCCCACCATTCCCGTGTCTGAACCTGATGACACTACATTTACAGAACGGAACCTTTACTTGGTTTTAGTAACAGTAAAAACTTCGACGTGGGTTCATAACGTAAAGTCCGAGAAAACAACTAATACTCCCAATGATGTAAAGAAGATACCCTAAGAACGGGTATCGTCATCTATATTACCAATAGACTTGATTTAAGGGGTAAGGGTTCTGAGACTACGACCCTCTCTAACCCCCGTCCTCCTCTTCCCCTGCTGGGTCCTACTCTACCGACCTACCGTAGTACCTGAGCTACCTGTACTCAGATTCAATTGAGGTCCTCTACCACTACCTGTCCCTCCGGACCGCACGACGCTAAGTACCCCAGCGTTTCTCAGCCTGTGCTGACTCGCTGACTTGACTTGACTGACTAGGTAAAATAAACCGACTAAGAATTCTACGACTACAAATAGGAATGGCATAGGACAAACTGGTACAGGTCAAAAGAAACTAAGTACCTGGATTGTAAGGTCTAAGGATGCGTTATGACAAGAAACGTCGTGGACTAAAATGAAAGTTGTGGTCTGTGTAGGCGTCGACTCTTGAGATAGGTGAAACCGGATCGGTGAAGTAAGTAAGTCCCCGATAACCATTAAGAGGAGGAGAGAGCGGGTTCTTGTATGTCCTGTGGAAGTCTGGACCCCCTGAGTAGAAAACCACAGTATAGAAAAACCGTAAAATATGTTAAGTACTCCAAGAGTGTCGTTCATATACCCCACAAAACGGTAAGGAAGGAGGTCACCTAGTGTAAAACAGTCTTGAGAAACGATACTGAGCAGTCAGAACCCACCGGGACACGTCGTACCGAGTGTCGAAGTAACTCAATGTGTTCGGGACAGTGGTGTTCCGTCTCTAGGTACTTCCCCCCTACAACGTACCGTACCGGATTTTGTTTCGTTTTGTCTTTTGTGGTACTTTTACGTTTATCACGTCTTTTACGTTCGCCTATGAAGTTCTTTGAAAAAAAAAAAATTTCTTTTTGTAACGTAAAGTGTTTATTACTAAATATAATCTTCGTGAAAACAACTACGATCGAATGATCATAATCTCGTTAATATAACGAACATTAAGAGTCCATAAAATAAGTCATTGAAGAAAAGTAAAACGAAAGTTTTTCGTCTCCCTTTCTTTATAACTGATGTATATTAACCTCTTACCACTCTAAAAGAAGTGATCTCTTTCGAGTCTAAAGTCAATATATGAAAAGTTGTCGTGAAATATATGTACTTATAGAATCAAGAACGGTAGATCACCATTTTAATAGGTAAAGATCCGGGTTGAGGGGTTCACCTTATACTCGAGTACGTGTGTCCGTCTACACCACAGATAGAAAAACGTAGGTCGCACTAATTTGTTCCAAACTACGTATTATCTGAAAGTCATATAAACGACGGATCTTGATGTAGAAAGGGACATAGAATTCACGGTCCTATTCTAATCTAAACTTTGTGATCTATGACGAAGACACAAAAGGAGATTCGTCTCGTCTCACAAAACGAACGTAAAGGTTTACATCCACCAATCTGGACGAACATCTCTCCCTTGACCCAGTGCCCCTGCTTAACCCAAAAGATGTACCTCTGGATGTCGAACCGACTTTACGACGGAAACCATGTTACGGCACGTCACGGAACGAGTCGTACAATCCGTGTCCCTCACCCTGAACCGTCAATTTGTTGGCGGTTCTAGTCAGTCTAGTCACCGGTGAGAGAGAACTAAGAGTCAGGGAATCATAAAGACGGTACAGTCGGAGTATACCTTACGAAAGGAATTTAAGAGAGGGGACTCGAAGGATGTTAAATTAGTACAGGATTTATCGATTCTTCACCTTTTACCTACGTGTCCCCAACCGTAAACGACGGTTCACCGACTTTTATCGCACTGTAGTTCTACACTTTGGGTTGATTCACAGCTACAGTTATTACATTTCGTCGTCCTTGTCCAGTTACTTTCGTGCTCGGGAGGGCACGGACGACGGGTTTCGGTCCTCGAACGTATAGATGTCTTAGGGTCCTGGACTCTCTCTCGATCCTGAAGTATTCAGTCGGACTTGGAAGAAAAAAGGTATGTCTATGAGGAAGACGTACCTGTCCCGTCTTCCAGTGGGTTCCAGTAGGACTTTGTAAAGGTGACTTTCTTTACACGTCACAGAGACGAGGACCCTTATTTAGAAAGGTCTTGATATACACTATTAACTCCGGTTCACTAGTTTATGTAGATCAAATTAGGAAAAACTTCCCACCTCTTTAGGTAAACATTATATGACTCAATTTTGACTTAATAACTCCGTTACTGGATTGACTCAATTTTTAATGTCAAACGGACTTTATGTACTTGAGAAAGTATGTAACATAATACACCCAGTTTGGTAAGTTGAGATTTCCTTCAGTTGGGGCTTATAAGTAACCTTCATGACTACGACTTCGACTTTGAGGTTATGAAACCGGTGAACTACACTTCTCGGTTAAGTAATCTTTTCTGGGACTACGACCCTTTGTAACTCCCGTTGTTCTCTTCCCCCACTGTCTTCTACTCTACCAACCTACCGTAGTGACTTAGTTACCTGTACTCAGACTCGTTTAAGACCCTCTATGTCTTCCTGTCCCTTCAGACCTTACGACATCAAGAACCCCAACGTTTCTCAACCTGTACTGAATCATTAACTTGTTGTTCGTAATAATATACTTAGTTAGTGTGAAACAAAAGACTCATCGTAATATTTATCTTTACTAAGGAGAACTGGAGATTTAGGGGTAGAACAAAAAGTTTTAATAAAAAGTAACTGTGTGTTATTTATGTAAAATTTAGTGTAGAACCATATCTGTGTGTGTGTGTTTTGACATCGTACTTGTTTTCGTAGTATCTTATTATGAGTAGGAATCGTAATACGTCGGATTACAAAAGATAATAAATGATAAATTAAGGTGAATAAACAAAACATTTTAGTACTCGCGAAATTAAAAACGAGTGTGATTCGTATGTAAGAGTAAGATACAGTCGACACCAAGACGATGTACAAAAGAAATGGGTCTTGGATTCTACTACGTCATCTAAGATAGATCTTGTAACGGTAAAGAACACCGTTCACCTCTTGATATACGACCAAACATTCCGTAAATGGGGTTTACTTTGTGTATAGTGAGTGTATGTGACTTTCGTTCAGTTCTGTACACCGATTCAGACTACAGTAGTCTAAGCCTTCTGTATTAGAAGGAAGTCTCTATTAATCGCCAATAAATACTTATCACCAATATTACGTCGGATGACGTCTCTAAATACATGTAAATATCGAAGAATATTTAAAATTTCGGTACAATTATGATAATAAGTGACATAATTTCTCTAATGTTTCACTCCGAGGATCTAGTTTCTTGAGTATCTGGGTCGGACTTAAATCTTGTAGAGATCCTCGAAGGGACCACCGAGTCTGCCATTCTCACAGACGAACGTTACGTCCTCTGGATCCAAGCTAGGGAGCCAGCCCTTCTAGGGGACCCCTTCCTTAACCGTTGGGTGAGGTCATGAGAACGGACCTTTTGAGGTACCTACCTCCTTGGAACATCCGATGTCAGGTATCCGAGTGTTTCTCAACCTGTACTGACTCGCTGAAGTGAAAGTGAAGTACTATATATTTGGGTAAGAGTATTGGATACGTAGAAAATTTAATGTAGGATTATCTGACTCCAAAGTCAATGTTCTATAGGGGTTTGGATTGTTAATGTCATTACTTCTGTATTCGAATAATTACTATAAGATGGTAATTTTTTATTGATAACAGGACGGCTTTTTCTAACTCGAGACGTCGAACTTCTTGTAACAAGGTACCTACCCGTTTCTCCAACCCTTACACCTTTTTATAAAAATAAAAGGATTACTGGATAAGATTCTTTTATAATAATGTAATTCTTTACTTAACTTAATGTCTCGGTACTCTATTGACCTTACCCACTTGATTGTAGTGTAGGTTAAAATGTGTGTATTCCACAATTTACTTGGATAAAGACCTTTTTTTTCCCAGATTTAATATTATCAAATTACTCACACTATACAGAAATTATAAGTGGTATTCTTACACTTCGTTAGGAATGAATTTAGGTTTAACGATCGTTGACATAAAGAAAAAATATATTAAAAGAACTATTTAATGAAAGATCAAGAAAAACTCGTAAAATTACCCACTTGAAGATTCACGAAACGTATAAAATGAAGTTAAGTAGGTGTGTTATTGTATTTAGTTCCTTATAATAAAGGAAATAAACTGTTTATTCGTTTATTCTCCGGTCTTCACTTCATTACACGAATACCAGTGAGTCAACCACTCACTCTCTCAATTCCAGTGTGGGTCCGAGAGACCGAGATCTTTTATACAAGATTAAAAGATTAATACTATTTTTTATTATATTTTTAATGATAAAATTGTTAGGTTATTTAAATTCTCGTAAAAGTGACAACCCGTCGGTACTAGTGAAGGTTTCGACGAAAGTAAAACATTTAGACTTTGAGATGTGTAATTTTATATTGAGGTGTGTAAGGGTACTGATGGAAGTAAAAAGAAAGTCAAAGATACTTAAACTAATGAGATCCATGAATTATATTCACAATATTGTGTCATAAACAGGAAAACGATGGTCAAAGTATAAAAAAATGTTCCCAGTAGGTCAATCATCGTACCTATACTAAACACGAAGGGACCACTGAGTCTACCATTTCTTAGAAGGACATTAAGTCCGCTGGACCCAAGGTAGGGACCCAACCCTTCTAGGGGACCTCTTCCCTTGTCGATGGGTGAGGTTATAAGACCGGACCTCTTAAAGTACCTGTCTCCCCGGACCGTCCGATGTCAGGTACCCCAACGTTTCTCAACCTGTGCTGACTCCCTGAAAGTAAGTGATAGACTAAAAAAAGAAGAAATTCCGACACGAATACTTTAAGGTAACCTACATATGCGATGTTAAACACGTAGATAAGTAAAGGACTACTCAAGGAAAAACGGGGGTAGAAAACCAACACAATTATCTGGACGATACTTGTACTCTTATGTCTATAGAAAAGTTCAAGGACGAAAGTTAAGAAAACTCATATATGAGTCTTCACTTTAACGAGCTCGTATATCATTAAGTAATAAAATTTAAAAACCTCCTTGAAGGTATCATAAAAGGTGTCGTTAACGTGGTAAAATATAATGATGATCATCGTATGTCCTTACGGTTTAAGGGGAGAAATGGTCGTGAACAATGATAGACTGTCAAAAAGTAAAAAACCAAATAAAAAATATGATTAGTGGGATAACTCACACTTCGACAACAGAGAATACAGACAATAGACCATAAAAAGTCTTTTTCAAAGACAACTAAATAAAAAGAAACTTATACGGTGTCAATTACGAAGAAATAAACGCAAGACGGAAACAACACCACCACCAACACCAACAACAAATTTTTACATGAAAACTTATTAAACAATCGACCTCTAATCTCTAAAGGGGAAAGGGTCCTACGACCCCCCAAGAACAAAAGAAAAGACGAACAAACAAACCAAAGGTACAAAGGAATAACTTCCCAAAGAGAACTGGTTGTTATTCGGACTCTACCTTTGCATTCCAGAATCCATAAAAGACTTAGAAGTGCAAAGGGACCCGTACACGTTACTGAAAAATTTAAGGGGAAATATACGTTAACGATAACTTACAGAATTAGGAATTAACGGACCGAGGGTTTTCTGCTGTTTCTCTTTTTACTTTCTCTTTTTTTTTAATTTAATTTAATTTTTTGTTTGTGACCTAGAACTTTAGGGACCTTCAGTGAAGTCGTTCTCCTTTCCAAACATTATTAAAGACGGAAAGTTACACAAACTGGAGGTGTTAGTCCACCGTCGGTAGTCGTTAGTCTTTTGTCTAGGGGCTATAAACCTCCTGTCTTAGGAATAACGAGTGGGACTGAGGGCGTTCGACGACCGTTTGACGAGGTCCTTATACACTTAAGCCGGACGGTACACAGATACCCGATATCCTCTCCATGGACGATGACGAGACGACGGGGTTCTAGACTTTGACTGGTTTTACTTCCCACAAATTGATAGGTCCTGTAGGACATCTACAACGTTCGAAAATTGTCAGATATCGAGGTTTCATCAATGTAGTCTGTTTACAATAAATACACCTTTTAGTCTAAGAATCAGGAACGATGAGTAGATAAAATTGAGAACTCTATTACAAGAATTGATGGTGTGAGGTCATCTAAAGAAATAAGGAGAAGACTGGTTTTAAACGGTAAACCGAAGGAATATGTATCCAACGTACTCTATTTTCGTATTAACAGACCTGTAAAGGTTTACTTAATTTGATACCTGACGTTGGGTCCCAGTTCGAAGAAAATCCGACCCTCCGAAACCTCAAAAGGCCTTGGATGAGGACCTCGTGGCGACGAAACGGTCGGTAAGGAATGAGGACCTCAATTATCCAGGGTGATACGTTTATTAATTCCTATAATTGAAATAAAAGATTGAAAGGGAATTTTTAAAGTCAAGGTTATGAGTAAAGGAAAAGTTATGGTGTTCTCTCAGACCCACTATTCACTTTTCCCTTCCAAAAAGGGTTTACCTCTTTCTCGAATTATTTATCCAAACTTATTATTACCCTGGAATTCATTTCGAAATAATTAAGACAAAGAAAGTACAGGGGGAAGGGGGAAGAGTCCGAAGGGACCACCGAGCCGCCATTTCTTAGACGGACGTTACGTCCTCTGGACCCAAGCTCGGGACCCAGTTCTTCTAGGGAACCTCTTCCTTTACCTTTGGGTGAGGTCGTAAGAACGGACCCTTTCGGGTACCTGTCTCCTCGGACGACCAGATGTCAGGTACCCCAGTGTTTCTCAACTTTTGTTGAATCTTTGATTTGTTCAAGAGGAAGAGTGGTGCTGTTACTGATCACGACAGGATTCGGGTGGAACGGACACAATAAACAGAGACTTGACAAAAGGACCGAGACAAAACAGGGGAGCTGATCTAGAATCTATGGTCATGTTCACACTAGAAAGTTTTCGTACATAGACTGGTATAATGAGGAGGTGAGTTTTTGGATATAAAACCCTTATACTTACGTTGATAAGTGGACCATAACAGAAACTAGTGGTACTTGATCTACGTTGGACATAGGGGTAGTGAACTCCGTACCTATCCACCATACGACTCTTTATGTCGCGTCACACTTCGTAAAGGACTCCGGTTTCCGTCCCTTTGATCCATATACATCGTCAGTACCATCTAAAAGTTTAGAAACAACTTCCTCTTCTTATTCTTTACTTGAGGGTTTTACAGTATATACATATGTCTCTTAAGGTACCTGTCTCCTCGGATCTCCCTATGTCAGGTACCCCAACGTTTCTCAGTTTCTGACTTACTAGTTGTCATGATGATGACACATATGTCTTCTGTATATAAGTTTTTATAATAGACGTATCGTAAGAACTTTTTAAAAACTCAACTTGGATCGGTTCTTCTTTGTTAGTATTTTTCATTTAGCAACCCGAAAGATCTTCTTTTGACCGGACAAGAGTAGTTTCTAAACTAAAATACTTTTTATTTGTTTTTCCGTCTTCTGTCAAAATCTAATGTCCGTTAATCTCTTTCCTCCGTACTTGAAAGTCGACGTTACATACCCGGAACTTCTATAAGACCTGGTCTTTGTGCGTGTCGGTGTGTCTATATTTTCCGTAATACCATCTTAACTCCTGTAATTTTACGTTGACAGGTAATCAATTATTATGTCGTAATTACAAATACAGATCCACCGTACTACGAAACCCTTTCTCAATCTTAACCGTGTCATCCTACTCCTCTTTTGAATTTCCCAACGGAATGTAGTTGTTCGTACTAATAAGATTGTAACCCGTGGAGTTTAAGTCGATCTTTTGTATAGTCACCTACCATTCTTGGAAGACCCTGAAGTTCGAACTTTGAATTCAGGTACTTAGAAATCGTGAAAGGTACTTAGAAAGTTCCGAATCGGAGCCAAAAAACAAGGACTGTCAGAAGGTAAGATATGTTCCCCGGTCCGGTTTTGTTCCCAAGACTGTCCGTCGATACGGGTAAGTACAAAGACGACGAAACAAGTACGAATACTTTACGAGAAAAGGAAAAGAATATATCGTATTAGTATGAGTAAAAAGGTCTGAGTTTCTGTATAATTTTGAAAGGATGGAGAGAGAGAATGAAGACAATAAAGAAACTTGAGATTGGATGTGTGTGTGTGTGTGTGTGTGTGTGTGTGTGGGAAGGGGAATTACTATAGGTTCTGAGATATTCATAATGAAGGAGAATAGTCGAATACACGGAGCGATCTAACTAGAAGGAAATACCATCTCTCACACAAAACAAGAACGAACAAATGGGTCGTGACTTGTTTCACCTGTATCCGTCTACAAGTTATTTATAAACACTGTGCTTACTTAACTCCTTCCTTTTTGTAGTGCCAGAGGAAAGTAAAAGTTCGACGACTGGTTTTCCTCTTAATAAACCGTTCCAATAGTTCAATTGTTCATAGTCAGTCAGTCAAGTCACCGAGTCAGCACGGGCTGAGAAACGCTGGGGTACTTAGCGTCGTGCGGTCCGGAGGGACAGGTAGTGGTTTAGGACCTCAAGTGAGTCTGAGTACAGGTAGCTCAGTCACTACGGTAGGTCGGTAGAGTGGGAGACAGCAGGGGAAGAGGAGGACGGGGGTTAGAGAGGGTCGTAGTCTCAGAAAAGGTTACTCAGTTGAGAAGAGTACTCCACCGGTTTCATGACCTCAAAGTCGAAATCGTAGTAAGGAAGGTTTCTTTAGGGTCCCGACTAGAGGAAGTCTTACCTGACCAACCTAGAGGAACGTCAGGTTCCCTGAAAGTTCTCAGAAGAGGTTGTGGTGTCAAGTTTTCGTAGTTAAGAAGCCGTAAGTCGAAAGAAGTGTCAGGTTGAGAGTGTAGGTATGTACTGGTGTCCTTTTTGGTATCGGAACTGATCTACCTGGAGTCAGCCGTTTCATTACAGAGACGAAAATAATTAAAAAAGGAAAAATTTTATCCATAATTATACAGGAAAAAATTTTTTGAAATAAAAAGAAATGTTATGACATAACCGAAACGGTATGTAGTTGTACAGAGACGAAAACTTATACGATAGATTCAACCAGTATTGAAAAGAAGGTTCCTCATTCGCAGAANCTCAAGTGAGTCTGAGTACAGGTAGCTCAGTCACTACGGTAGGTCGGTAGAGTGGGAGACAGCAGGGGAAGAGGAGGACGGGGGTTAGAGAGGGTCGTAGTCTCAGAAAAGGTTACTCAGTTGAGAAGAGTACTCCACCGGTTTCATGACCTCAAAGTCGAAATCGTAGTAAGGAAGGTTTCTTTAGGGTCCCGACTAGAGGAAGTCTTACCTGACCAACCTAGAGGAACGTCAGGTTCCCTGAAAGTTCTCAGAAGAGGTTGTGGTGTCAAGTTTTCGTAGTTAAGAAGCCGTAAGTCGAAAGAAGTGTCAGGTTGAGAGTGTAGGTATGTACTGGTGTCCTTTTTGGTATCGGAACTGATCTACCTGGAGTCAGCCGTTTCATTACAGAGACGAAAATAATTAAAAAAGGAAAAATTTTATCCATAATTATACAGGAAAAAATTTTTTGAAATAAAAAGAAATGTTATGACATAACCGAAACGGTATGTAGTTGTACAGAGACGAAAACTTATACGATAGATTCAACCAGTATTGAAAAGAAGGTTCCTCATTCGCAGAAAATTAAAGTACCGACGTCAGTGGTAGACGTCACTAAAACCTCGGGGTTTTTTATTTCAGACTGTGACAAAGGTGACAAAGGGGTAGATAAAGGGTACTTCACTACCCTGGTCTACGGTACTAGAAGTAAAAGGCTTACAACTCGAAATTCAGTTAAAAAAGTGAGAGGAGAAAGTGAAAGTAGTTCTCCGAAAAATTAAGGAGAAGTGAAAGACGGTATTTCCACCACAGTAGACGTATAGACTCCAATAACTATAAAGAGGACTGTTAGAACTAAGGTCGAACACGAAGAAGGTCGGGTTGCAAAGAGTACTACATAAGACGTATCTTCAATTTATTCGTCCCACTGTTCTCAGTCGTGACCAATTTAGGATCTTATCTCGAGAGACTATATCACGTAATACTTTAGTATACCAGAAGTAAGTAAAAATTTGTACATAACTGACGGGTGTCACAGGAGTTTTGAGAAGTACTTAGACCCTTATGTTTCTCTACTCATTCTGTGTGAAGGACACGAACTTTCAGAATTTTATATAACCCTTAGTTACTTTACATAGAGTATAAATATTATCACGTCCATTATAAACTTTCTTTTTTTTTCCAAATCTTCCCTTCTATTAGACTTAAATCCTATCCCTTTTCAAACTCCCATTTATAAAGGTATCTAGAATTTTCTACGTACCTTAAACCTGTCCACCCCGTTCTTCCGTTCCTTTCTTCCTTATCACTTCCCCTGAGGTGTCCCCTTTGTCTCCCACACTTGTGGAGGATTTAAAGGGGAGGATGAGACAAGGGTGTCGGTGGTAGTGGAGTCCAGTTTAAGAATGATGCAGAACATACCGAAACACCACGACCAGGAATGACGGAGGTAAGAGGTATGGGTTGGGTGAAGTTCGGTAAAAGGTAAGGTGGTGTAATTAATATAAGGTTTACGTTTTCGGTATCGTTGATTACGTAACGAATTATAAGAAGTTTCTGAACTAAAAAGGAAAGTCCAACTTTCGACGTGTAGAAGAGGATAATGTCTTTGAAGGACCACGAAAGCATCCTCAAGGGACCACAAAGAACAGACTTGGAATTAAGAAAACACAAAGGTCAACCCAGTAATACACAGGTAGTGTGGTTCGAGAACTTGAACGGACTTGTAGGATTTCAGTGGTAGGATAAAGAATCGTGTATAACGAGGGCATATGACCGGACGAGAGATTAGGAGGGGGTGTGTGAGGAAAAAAAAAAAAAAAAAACGCCGGGGCTTAAAGTAAGAAAAAATTTCGTTTACAAATGGTTTGTGATAGTTGTATGACCCGAAGGACCCACCGAGTCACCATTCCTTAGACAGACGGTTATGTCTTATACACCAAAACTAGGGACCCAGTCCTTCTACGGGACCTCCTCCTTTACCGTTGGGTGAGGTCATAAGAACGGACCTTTTAGAGTACCTGTCTTCTCGGACCACCCGATGTTAGGTACCCCAGTGTTCCCCAACCTGTACTGACTCATGACTCGTGTATGGGTGTTCACTTCTAAATACTGTAGAGAAAACACTAGGGTTACGTTATCGGAGTACAAATTTTTATGAAAGGACAATCGAGGTAAAATATATGTATGTATATATATATATATATGTGTGTATGTATATATATGTATCGTAATGTTAATAGACAAATTAAAGGGTCATGACTCTCAATAGACATTATATGAGATCCTGTTACTAACACAGAAAAAATTAGAGACCAGAGGTTCATAAAAACGACAGTAAGTCAGCGAATCAGTACAGGTTGAGAAACACTAGGATACCTAACGTCGTACGAAGGGACAGGAAGTGGTAGAGGACCTCGAACAAGTTTCAGTACAGGTAACTCAGTCGTTACAGTAGATTGGTAGAGCAGGAGACAGAAGGGGAAGAGGAGGACGAAAGTTAGAAAGGTTCATAGAATTTGTAAATTTTACTTATGTTCAAAACACAGAAATTTTAAAAAACAACTTTATATCAATTAAACGTTATAAAACAATCGAATTCCGTATGTCGTTTCACTAAGTCAATATGTATATATAAGAAAAAATCTAAAAAGGTAATGTCCAATAATGTTCTATGACTTATGTCAAGGGATACGATATGTCATCCAGGAATAAACAATAGATAAAATATATATTATCAGACCCTCATGTGAAATTAGGATTTGAGAATTAAAAAATGTCTACTTCTCAAACCCTTATTTTCAAAAATGTACTGACTTACTTTTTTTAATAGAAACAATTTTAATACATTTCGGTCTATGGACTAATTATAGATTATTGGGAAAGAGATCCTGATTTCTCGAAGAACTTCTTTCACTTTCTCCTCTCACTTTTTCAACTGAATGTCGAGTTGTAAGTCTTTTGATTCTAGTACCGTAGACCAGGGTAGTGAAGTACCCTTTATCCACCCCTTTGTCCTCTTTGTCACCGACTGAAATAAAATCCCCCGAGATTTTAGTGATTTCTACCACTAACGTCGGTACTTTAATTTTCTGTGAATGAGGAGCCTTCCTTTCAAAACTGATTGGATCTGTCGTATAATTTTTCGTCTCTGTTTTTTCCAGGGAGATCAGTTCCGATATCAAAAAGGTCACCAGTACATACTACACTCTCAACCTGATATTTCTTTCGACTGACGACTCCTTAACTGCGAAGACTTGGTACACAACCTCTTCTGAGAACTCTCAGGGAACCTGACGTTCTTCTAGGTTGGTCAAGTAGGATTTCCTCTAGTCAGGACCCACAAGTAACCTTCCTGACTACAACTTCGACTCTGAGGTTATGAAACCGGTGGACTACGTTTCTCGACTGAGTAAACTTTTCTGGGACTACGACCCTTTCTAACTTCCGCCCTACTCTTCCCCTATTATCTTCTACTCTACCGACCTACCGTAGTAACTGAATTACCTGTATTCAAACCCATTTGAGGTCCTCAACCACTACCTGTCTCTTCGGACCACACGACGTCAGGTACCCCAGCGTTTCTCAGTCTGTACTGACTCGCTGACTTGACTTGACTTGACTTGGGAAAGAGAAGTAACTCTCTTTAGATATAAAACTCTCACCGACAAAATTGTTTATTTTTTACACAGTAAAGGGAACTTTTGATCCCATTGGTTATAATACTTTTCCTTTCAACAACATCTCACTCCAGAAGTTCTTTCGAGAAACTCCCCCGACTGAGACTTTAGGTATAACGGAAATGGAGGAGAAAGGAAGAAAGAAAGACCTTCGGTTTATGCTGCCGACCTCGACGTCGGTGGCAGAACGTTGATCTTTCACTTTTTGTACGAGATTGCTATTACCTCTTCCTTCTACCTGCTTCCAACTCCATAACTGTTATAGTATCTCCGTGACATGAGGGAGACCTGACAGACAGAGATCTAAATTCACTTTCCTTTATGGAGGTTAGATGTCTCTTTGGTCTATTCTCTTACTTTATTTTGAAACTTTGTATTGAGCCAACGGAATCTCACCAGACCACATACCGTCTCTTCTTTTATCCATGTTTCATATCGGGTCTAGAATTACTTCCTTTGTCGGTTCCCTCTTTAGTTTAGGTCTACTTCTTACCCCGACTTTCCGAACTTTCATCTAACGTTTATAACAGTCTTACAACTCACCTTAAAATAAATCATTCTATCCTAGTACCAGTAAGACTTCTTATAAAAATTAGTGGTGTAAAGGATCGTTTTAGATCATATACACAAGGAAGCGAGTCAACACAGACTGAGAGACGTCAGGGTACCTGACATCGGGTGATTCGAGGAGACATGTACATTAAAAGGTCCGTTCTTTGGATCTTACCCAATAGTGAAGGAAGAGATCTTCTAGATCGAATGGGTCCCTAGTTTACGAGTAGACAACGTAGAGGAAGTAACCGACCGTCTAAGAAATGTCGATCGTGATTCACCTTTCGGGATTGTATCATGTGAGACTTTTAAAATGATAAAATTAAAAACAACTAAGTAGGTCTTGTCCAGGGTACGAACATCTGTTGTTTCGTACCGGGGAACAACGTCTGTTGTTCCGGCAAAACCGACGAAAGTCTGACGACGACGACTTGAAACGTACATTGGACGAGGGAAGAAATCATATGAAATCTTCATTTCATATTTATAAAATTTTCCTTTCTCAATATGGCACAAAAGGAACCAACTATATTGACCCCTTCCTCTTCGTTTTTACAATTCATATAAGACATACAAGACGGAAATTTAGTTTACTTTATTGAAGTTGAGGTTAGTGTTGATCCAACGAGACCATTAGTCAAAAAGGATTCCACTATCGATTTCATTATAACCAAAATGTAATAATAAAATCGTACACTGATCTAAGACTCTTTTTATTAAGGAGAGTTGTATAGACATTTTTTAGTTATTTACAATTTTATTCGTCCGACGATATTTTTACTATGACTAAAAATCAGTGTCGTTGATGGACGTTAAACATCTGACCTCTCTCGAAAGAGATTTTACCAAACTTAACCTTGACTCGTAAAAGGTCGGAACATGGTATCTTTTATTATTAGTGTCACGGGTTCCACATATATATATATATATATATATATATATAT
>SJYO01026388.1:3513081-3637099 GCA_006410555.1 Capra ibex | reverse complement strand
AAAAAAAAAAAAAAAAAACCAGAATTGGAGAACCCATCGTCATGGTATTAATGACTTTGTAAAGATAATTAAAAATTGAAATTTAAAGGACTTTTATAAACCATCTCAATAAATCGTACATAAGTAAAAATATCTCACTTTTTATTCTCGAGTCTCGATCCAAATTTAGACACAAGAAGGTTAATGACCGACACTCTGGAATCCGTTCAAAGGAATGGTGAAACGTGAAACCAAAAGAGAAGGTGTACCACCTCTATTTCGTTATGAATCTGATCCTCAAAATGTTTTAGTTCCTGAGTCTCCCTCTCCCTCTCCCACCCTACTAAACCCTCTTACCGTAAGATTGTACATATGATAGTACATTCTTAGCTTAGCGGTCAGATACAGACTACGTCCTATGTCGTACGAACCCCGACCACGTACCCCTACTGGGTCTCCCTATAATACCCCTCCCTCCACCCTCCCCCCAAGTACAAACCCTTGCGTACATTCTTAATTTTTAAAAATTTAATTTTTTTAAATTTTTTTTATTTGTACATTTTAGGAAATGTCTCCGTCAACGACTTAGTCTCATTCGGGAATGTTTTAAAATGGTTGGTGAGGAATTTGTACATAATACAAATAATGATTATTTTGTATATATCTATCTATTTGTCTCTGTATATGTATCTATATATGTCGTAAGGTGAGGTCATAAGAACGGACCTCTTAGAGTACATGTCTCCTCGGACCACCCGAGATCAGGTGTCCCAGTGTGTCTCAGTGTGTGTTAACTTCGTTGACTCTTATGTACGTATATATATACACACATGTATATATGTATATATATATATGTACATACATATATATATATATATATGTATACGTGTATATATTGTACCTTTTGTCTTTTTTTTCTGGTTAGACAACGAGTCAGGGGTCAGTACTAATGATACAATAGTATCTCTGTCGAGAAGACTTTATGAAGTAGAAGTTTTAAAAGTTGGTATACGATATCTATTCAGTGTGAGGTTTTGTTTACGGGTGTGTCTTTTGTTCGACAGTACAGTTAAAGGTTCGTCTTCTGTAGAGTTTGAACTTATAAATAAAGTAAAAGTAAATTCAATTTTCAACAAACCGAACAAAACGGAACAAAAATTGTCAAGGTTCTCTTATAAGATAACGGTCATTTACTCCGTTATGGTAACTATTGTACCACTCACTTCAGCGAGTCAGCACGGGCTGAAAAAATCTGGGGTACCTGTCATCGGACGTGGTTCGAGGAGACGGGTATCCTAAAAGTTCCGTTCTCATGACCTCACCCAACGGTAAGTAATTCTTTCCGTTTTGAAATACAAAAATATTTTTATAAATTGACACTTAACAGTTAAGGAATATCAAAAAAAAAGAGTCGAATAAGTGACAGTATCAGAAAGTCTCCCCAGGAAGTTCGTTTTCTAGAGAACTACCGGGTTTCGTGATTAAACTTTCCTTTACCAAAGTTGACCTGAAAATTACAGTTGACCCTGTTCGACTTATATTCTTTCTACATAATCTTTTACCATACCTCTTATTTCAGAGTTGTGTGAATCACATAAAATTTAATATACATGAAATTCAGACACTAAAGGACATGAGAAATCCTTCTAAAGTTTTTCCTATATATTTACAGACCAGAAAAGTTAGACTTTTAATCATACGGTATTTCATCTACTTTTACATAAAGGAAAGAAGAGTACACCGTATAAGTAGAACGAAAACCAATGTTACTTTTAATTCTACTTATGAATGGAAGATACAAAATCAAGTTTATTAAAAGTCATATATTATTACAAAATAAATATACTTGACACCGGTTATCTCTTCTGACATATCAAACGGAAATTAAAAGTTTACATATCTATATACAAAGTTTCAGTCATTCAGTAAATTGAATTTTTTTTTTGTTTTGTGATCAATCTAGACTCTTTATATGTTAACCGTCAGAGTCCCAAAAAAGGGGTGTTTACGTGTTTTAGTTCTGACGTGAATCAAAAGAAGATCAGGTTGTCAAAGAGAAATCGGTTAATTCAAATGAAACCGTAATTTTTTGTTCTTATAGTCCTGGCACCTTCGTCTCCGTTTACCGAGGCACTTACGCTCGTACACGAGTCAGTGCAGACTGAGAAACGTTGGACACCTGACATCGGGTGGTCTGAGGAGAAAGGTACCTTAAAAGGTCCGTTCTTATGACCTCAACCAACGATAAAGGATGGGGTTCCCTAGAAGAACTGGGTCCCTGACTCGGGTGTAGAGGATACAGAAGACGTAACCGTCCGTCTAAGAAATGGTGACTCGGTCAAGGTGTGTGTGTATTTGAACATTTATGTTGTCACTTAAAACCTCTTTTTTTCTACTAATTTTCGTAATTACCTTTTTACTGTGTAAATAAGTAAGAGAATCGTTTCAAACGGTCATCCAAAATCCACGGTTTTATTTCACTTTTTATTCTCTCTCTTGGATAAGAGGACCTTTAATCGTAACATTACTGTCACTACAGATTTTTTTTTTAACTCCATGTGTGTGAATCTACTCATCAATTCTACGGATTCCCACGAAGGTACGACCTTCCGTCTTAATGTAATTTTAGGAAAGACAAGAATAAAACCACAAAACTTATTTGACACCCAAAAAGATATATTTCCATTTATAGTTGATTATTTGATTTTGTGATATAAAAGACAGAAATCTAAATATGTCGGATGTATATCCTTCATGTGTACTGTTTGCAATGTTAGTCCTGTAAAAGTCTATCAAAAATACAAGTATACACATCGACACTAAAATTAGACTATTTTTTCACATTCAGACCGTATTACTGTTATTAAACGACTATCGACTTTCATTTCTACACTTTACCCATGATCTTTATATCTTCCATTAATATTTTCTCGATCACTAAATTTACGTCTATACTACGGACCTACCGTCGTCGGCAAACACTGGTCACCGTTGTCATGACTAAAAGTTTTTTTCCTTTGTACTACTCTTGTCACCTGTATTTACGTTAATTGGGAACTTGTAACAAACCCGAACCCACGGTCAGGAAATCACGTCAACTTTTAGGTACATTGAACATCAAATGGGATTTATCTACGTTAAAGAGACATAGACTCCAAGATTTGGACACCTAAGTTGATTGGACCTAGGACATCATGACATCATAAATGATAACTTTTTTTTAGACATATTCACTTGGACTCGTCAAACTCACAGTCAGTTGACACTAGAGCAAACAAGTCCCTTGACACTTTATCACAAAAGAATAAACATCTACTTCCGTAACCGAGAAGTCATAATGTCAATAGTGTCCACTTTTCGTTCCAAACCTAATTCTTAAAAAGTATGTAATTGAACCTCCCACAAATTGTACTACTAGGGGAACTCCTCCTTTACCGTTGGGTGAGGTCATAAGAACGGACCTTTTAGGGTACCTGTCTCCTCTGACGACACGACGTCAGGTACCCCAGTGTTTATCAGTCCGTACCGAATCATTGATTCGTCGTTGTGTGGACGCGACCTCGGTGCCAAACTGACTTACTCTCCTTGGAGGATGGTCAGAATACCCTCTCTTCGTCTGCTCCTACGTCTCTATTCGTCGTCCGTGTCTTTTATTACTCACTCAAAACGTACGTATCTCTTTTACTACCAATTGACACCATTTCCTTTAAGTCTCTTTCAGAGCAGAGACTACTTTCAAATTTGTATGTCCTTTTCCTGTTTGGGAAACCGTGACCATTAAGAATTTAAGGACAAAGTAAAGATACGAGACGTGTAGACCGATCCACCGATTAGTTCAAAAGGAAAGGGAATACACATAAGTAAAGAAGGACCATAATTAAGCATACGTCGTAACTAACGTAGTTCGTTGTTTGGAAGTTCGTCATTCGTAATAAAAGAGTGTACCTTTCTCATTTCAATTAATCGTGGAAACCGTAAACTTTTGGTATTTTGAACGGATTCCAGTGGTTTTTACTCGTGACGACGACGACGATTCAGTGAAGTCCGTACAGGCTTAGACACGTTGGGGTATCTGCCGTCGGGTGGTTCGAGGGGGCCGGGACCCTAAGAGGTCCGTTCTTGTGACCTCACCCAACGGTAAAGGAAGAGGTTACGCACTTTCATTTTTCACTTTCACTTCAGCGAGTCAGTACAGACTGAGAAGCGCTGGGGTACCTGACGTCGGATGGTCCTAGGAGACAGGTACCCTAAAAGGTCTGTTCTCATGAACCTCCACCCCACGGTAGTGGAAGAGGCTTTTACTCGTGATCACACAGAAATAATCGTTGAAATACGAATCAGGTGATCCGTAGATATCTAGATAAAAACAGTCTTCAAAATTTTTTATTTAATAAATATAGGATTAATATTTTTCATTAGTAAAGTCGACCAATAATTGTTACCGGTGTCCTTTATATAGTTGGATGTTTCATTTGGACTTAAGTGACTTGTATCTTTCTATATTCCAAAGAAAAAAAAAAACCTCCTTTTTTACTCTACTACCTTAAACACTTCAATTTCTATATATATTTTTCTATGTGAATTTTTTTTGGTTTTTTGTTTTTTGTCCTTTTGACCCTTTCTAGGAATTCTACCGTACGACTTAAGATCTCTCTTATAATATTTTTCTTAATTGTTAGATTCTTTCTTCGGTATGTTGATAGAGAAGTCACGTAAGAATTGTTTCATTAGTGACTTACGAATTTCTAAAATATTTAACGAAGGTTATCAAACTGACTCAATATTCTTAATTCTTACAACGTTTATATTTCGTTAGCGATTATCCTAGAAAGAATATTACGTTCGAGGAAGAAAGTCCCTATAACAGTTATTAAGACGAAAGGGATCTTTACATCGTTCCATTTTAGTCAAGGTTCAGAAGTTTAATAATAACTAAAAAGAAACAAGTTGTATATTTGAACGGGCAATTCTCGAAAGGTCTTACAGTCCTTAACTCACTTCCTTTACTGTATTATATAGATAAGTATTTTCGAAAGTCAATATTAAGATCTGTGTTACGGTAAACTCTTGTTATATAAATTGAATTTCCTCATTTTCCCTATGATAATCATCTATTTTCCCTCTCATCCTTAAATTTGTCGGACATTAACTAATTGTTCGTCAACTTTTCATTTCTTTTGTCACGAGGGAAAATGTCGTAGTCAGTTTTACTTTATCAGACATCCGATCAAGATCTACGGAAGTACACATACTAAATGAGAAATCCTTTTTTAAGTAATATATATCCACTTCACTTTCACAATCAGTAAGTCAGTACAAGCTGAGAAATACTGGGGTACCTGTCATCGGGAGGTCCGAAGAGACATCCGTCTTAAGAGGTCCGTTCTTATGACCTCACCCAACGGTAAGGGAAGAGGTCCCCTAGAAAGACTGGTTCCCTATTTTGGACTCAGAGGACGTAACGTCCGTCTAAGAAATAACAGACTCGGTGGTCCCTTCGGGGAAATATATTCTTCACAATTCAACCTAGTACTTTTTTCGTTCTCTCAAGGTCTTTTTGTAGATAAAAAGGAAATAACTCATACAGTTTCGGAAACTGACACATCTAGTGTTATTTGATACCTTTTAAGACTTTCTCTACCTTTATGGTCTGGTGGATTGGACGGAGAACTCTTTAGACATACGTCCAGTCCTTCGTGGTCAATTTTGACCTGTACCTTGTCTGACCAAGGTTTATCCTTTTCCTCATGCAGTTCCGACATATAACAGTGGAACGAATAAATTGAATATACGTCTCATATAGTACTCTTTGTGACCTGACCTTCTTTGTGTTTGACCTTCGTTCTAACGACCCTCTTTATAGTTATTGGAGTCTATACGTCTACTGTGGTGGGAATACCGTATTTCACTTCTCCTTGATTTTTTTGGAGAGCTACTTTCACTTTCTCCTCTCACTTTTTCAACAGAATTTCGAGTTGTAAGTCTTTTCCTTCAAGTACCGTAGGCCAGGGTAGTGAAGTACCCTTTATCTACCCCTTTGTCATCTTTGTCACAGTCTGAAATAAACCCCCTCGAGGTTTTAGTGACGTCTACCACTAACGTGGGTACTTTAATTTTCTGTGAATGAGGAACCTTCTTTTCAATACTGGTTGGATCTATCGTATAAGTTTTCGTCTCTGTAATGAAACGGCTGATTCCAGGTAGATCAGTTCCGATACCAAAAAGGTCATCAGTACATACCTACACTCTCAACCTGACACTTCTTTCGACTCGCGACTTCTTAACTACGAAAACTTGCCACCACAACCTCTTCTGAGAACTTTCAGGGAACCTGACGTTCCTCTAGGTTGGACAGGTAAGACTTCCTCTAGTTGGGACCCTAAAGAAACCTTCCTTACTAAGATTTCGACTTCGTGGTCATGAAAAACCGGTGGAGTACGCTTCTTAACTAAGTAACCTTTTCTGAAACTACGACCCTCTCTCACCCCCGTCCTCCTCTCCCCCTGTCGTCTCCTACTCTACCGACCTACCGTAGTGACTAAACAACCTACGTTCAGACTTACTTGAGGTTCTAAACCACTACCTGTCCCTCCGGACCACACGACGTTAAGTACCCCAGTGTTTCTCAGTCTGTGTTGACTCACTGACTTGACTTGACTTGACTTCAATATTTTCATAAAAAAATACTAAACCTCTTTTAATTAAGTTAGGTAACGTAAAAAAAATTCATATATGGATTTCCAAAAGGAAATTTTTACAATTAGGATAACAATAATGTTGACCGTTTTTTTAAGTTTATTTTCAGTTTCATGTTTCGTGTCGTTGATCGATTTATTTTAAATTAGTAGAGTAGGACACTCTATGATACGTAATAAATTTTACAATCTCAACTAAATAACCAGTTCTTTCTACAAGTGACAGAGAATGTAATTTTTTTCTAATACAGTTATTTTAGGATAATTTCTCTCAAGTTAAACTCTTCTTTTTCTTTTATAATGGACGGTAAGTTCAAAATATTCCTAGTTCGGTAAGCGGTAACATCAGTGGGCGACTGGGAGGTACTTGGACTCCGTTTGAGTTCTACCTCTTTTTAAAAAGACACGTAGAAGGCAAAAGATATCTGGAAGGGACCCAACCTTTCTACGGGACCTCTTCCCTTTCCGATGAGTGAGGTCATAAGACCGGACCTCTTAAGGTACCTGACATGACAAGTACCCTAGCGTTACTCAGCCTGAACTGACTCCCTGAAAGTGAAAGTGAAAGGGTATATCTTTTCGTGATGTTGGTAATTGAACTTTAATAAACACTAATCGTCATCAGAAACCTACAGAAAAAAAAGGTTGTTGTTGTCGTTTTTAGTACACGTAGAGCCGAGAGAGGAATGGAGAAACCTCGTCAAGAAGACTTTCCGACAGAGGGTCCGATGTCAGGAATCATTCTAGGGGTTTATTTTGAAAACATAACACGTAAAAAGAAAGACAGTTATCAAGTACATATACCATAAAGACGTAGGGACTTTATGTATTCTTTTGTATGTATCTTATCATATGTTAATATTGTCATTATAGAAACTCAACTCTAAAAACTCGTCTAAAGATACCTAAAAAAACAAACAAACAAAAACTGAAACTATTTCTCTTTATGTTTACGGTAAATTTTTTAGACTATCACATCTTAAGTTTAAGTCTCTCTTTACTTTTTAACTAGATCTGGGAAGAATCTACTATAATCTTACTGGAGACGTCATAAGAAAGACATACTATTGAGTCGAAGATCGACGTACGGAGACTTGTTCACATCGAGTACGTGAAGTAAAATCCGTCCAACTTACTTTTCAAAGTTCGTACTTTTTATAGAAAAAGAAAGGTTAAGGTGAGAAGGATGAACATTGAGGACAAACCGAGAAGGACAGATATTCACCACGTTTGTTCAAAGAAGGAATAATATTTTTCGTCCGGAGGACCATGTAGTTCTTACGAATCATGAGACTCAGGAAAGAAAGGGTCCAGAGAAGTTAGAGAACCGGGTTTTACTCTCCTCCCCCACCCCTTCGTCCCTCTGGGTCGTAAACTACTATGTCGAACTCGTCTGGTGGAGAGGATTCATTCCGAGGTCCACCGGGGAGAACGTTTGTGTGGTGAAAGGTGTTCGTTCACCAAGGAATCCCCAAGGAAGTACGTCGACCCCCTACTTCCACCTCACGTTTTGTGCAATATACTCCCTCCCATTTATGTTCACGTAGGTAGGATCAGTTTCTTGTACCTTATGACTGAGTGGAAGACGGATTTTCTTGTAAAAAATGGGTCTGAACAGGTTTATTAAAAATTACCTGAATGTTCCTTTCATTCTTCTTAATCTGTATCGTTTTAACTTCTGTCATGGACCTCTTTTTTCTCTTTTGTTACTAAGAAAAACTTTAGGTGATGACTAAGGTACATAAAATTTATAAAGGTGACAATCGATGAACTCAGTAAATACCATGGACTGAGTCTAAAACGTACACCATTATAAGTTACTATAAAGGATACGAATTGTTTACAGAGTACTAATCTTAGTATACGTTTCTCCCAAAAAAAAAAACTTGGTATCGTCTTCAAACTATTTATAGGCGGGACTTACTGTTCGTTAGGCATCAATAGGACTGGTCAACTTTATATGTGTCATGTACTTGCTTGAGTACGTGTTAAATAAGATAAGATAAATAAGATAAGAGACACCTACACCTGAAAATATATAATATTGTAATAATCATTTAGTCGAATCTTTAATTGACTTCTTTTAAGGGGTAGAATAGAAGTTCCCTAGACTACCCATGGACGGTCAATTTCAGTCCGAAGAATCTAATGACCCACGAGAATCAAACCTGAGACTAAACTTCTCGCCAAAGTTTAGAAAAACCGGTTCTTGTTTTACATCGTTACGTTCTCCTCTGAGGTTACATCGTCTTTTATACCTCAATTTTTATATTCTAGGAAACCCCTTATAATTGAGTACATGTAATATATTCATCCATTATTAAGTGTTACGATAAAAGATCCTAGTTCGGAGGGTGTCTCCGGGATAAATAAACGTAAAAATTTTATCGAGTCGTATTCAACTTCGTACTTTACGTAAACCTGGTGACTTTTGTGTCCTCTTGGTGTCACTCAGTCGTCAGTCAGTGTCAGAAGGCAGGGTACCCAGTCTCTAGTCAGACAAGTTTTGGAATGTTCCCTTTTAAGGACAGTCCAGTATATCGTACTTTTAAGAAGAGAGAGAATTTGTCCTCTTCTCACCAAGAGGTGTCCTGACAAAATCAAGACGATGAGTGACCAGTGGATCCCTGTAATGGTCAAGTCTAAGACCTACCATTGATCTCTTTTGAACCTAGTGAGTGGGTACGTAGTGTAATGTCTCGTCTTTACCTCGTCTTGCTTCGGACTAAGTCGTTGAGTCGGAGTACGGACTCTCGTTTCCTTCGACGGACTTCGGTACTATTTTGACTTAGGTTTCTTCTTATCTTAGTGTCTCTATCTATTTTCCCACTCTCTTTCTGCACATTTCTTCCTTTTTATTTATATGAGGGTGTATCTTACGATATCATTGTGATCTACAGACGAGAAAGAAGGAAGTCGACAAAGATAAA
The DNA here is from genome assembly GCA_006410555.1 of Capra ibex. Classification (NCBI taxonomy): domain Eukaryota; kingdom Metazoa; phylum Chordata; class Mammalia; order Artiodactyla; family Bovidae; genus Capra; species Capra ibex. The sequence continues at coordinate 3,627,495 of SJYO01026388.1, read as the reverse complement.
TCACCAAATTAGACGAAAAAAAAAAAAAAACGTCCTGGAGAGTCTCGGAAATTACTAAAAGTACAGAAACACTAAAAATAAAGGAAAAATATTTAACCTCGTAATAACGAAATGTTATAACACAATCAAAGACGACATATTGTCACACTTAGTCGGTATACCCCCTTCACTCTCCCTACAGGTACCCCAAAAATTAACGTTAATGATACGTAAAGATCTTCACGAAACCGACTAACTAAACCAATAAATGAATAAATAAAACCATCACTGAATAAGAGACCAGTGTGAAAGTAAAAAAAAAGAGATTTTGTATAATTTACATTGACAGAATATGAAACTATTAAAATCATAGATTTCAGAAATACCCAGATAAAGTTGAGACATAACGAGATGACTAAGAGTAAATATCAAAGTAAAACACTAAAGACTGAAATTCGCTTCGTACATAAAGTTGAACTAAAAACCCTTAAACACTTCTACACTTAACTTTAACTCGAAGAGTCTCTCTGACATGAAAGTAGTCGGTCAGATCCCCCTGTGAAGATTACATCTTGGAAAAGGTTAAATTGATAATCGAATTTCAACAATCAGATGAGACCAACATACTTACATCTGGTTTTGACTACTTTCTGTGAGTTACTCTACCTAAGACTCATATCTAGAGAAGTTGTGTCAACTTTCGATGTCGTACAACATAGAGAGGTGAACCGTCCTAAGTCAAGTAGGATATGGTTCCCATTGTCGAAGATGACGGACACATCGTCAGACCAAAGTCAAAGGGGGTAAAACGGTCGTAGGACTAACAATAGAAGGTAAAAAAAGATGGGGTACGTCAATAGTTTTCTCGGATTAAATAGAGGGTCCTCAGACAGCGATGTAGTAAAGAAAAAGGTTTAAACTTAAAAGGAATAAAATAACACGGACAAGTCGAGTCGTAAAACAAAGTTTGTCCTCCCATTAAGTCCTATGGGTAGGGTGATTTGACGGTTTTATTTTTATTTTATTTGAGTTAACTTTTCCAAGTACAAGACTATATAAAGGGGGTCACCTGATACAATTGTTAGATAGAGAAAGATCCTGGAACGTGGCTCGACTGGGATTCACCCCGATTTATTTTGAACCTCTCTTCTTGTTCACGTAACGTACCGAAGAAAACCAACAGGTCTAGTCAATACGAGTGAGGGTATGGTTTTTTGAACGTTTAGAAGTGGAGGTTTGAAGTTAGTTACGTTTGGTCTTTAGAGAATGAATTCTTCGGAAAGATTACAAGTCTGTTCAAGTAAACGGATTAAATATAAATACATTAAGAAGCACAAAGAAAAAAATACCACAATAGTGATTAGGTCCCCACTCAACAAACTACCGTCAGAGTGACATAGAACAAGTACTTTTCGAGAGGTTACGGACGGTACCACGGACTATATTTTATCACGAAACGAGTAAAGGACAACTTACTAAGAATTTTCTTATTAACTTACTATGAATTTTCATGACTTTCCCCTCTAACGTACCATTAATAAAAAAATGAAAAGTGAAATTTACACATTGTTTACACCCTTAATTATCAGTACATCTACTAGCCACCACACATTGGTTAAGAAGGAAGATTATTCCGTCCGTCTACCTTGTGACGGTCCTTCCGTCGATCCTTAAGGAAGGACAACAAGTTCGAGGTCCTTCGATATAACAAATGTTAAAGTTCCCAAATTTCCTCTTCCCCTACTGTCTCCTACTCTACCAACCTATCGTAGTAACTGAGTGACCCATACTCAAACTCGTTCGAGGCCTCCAACCACTACCTGTCCCTTCGGACCGTACGACGTCAGGTACCCCAACCTTCCTCAGTCTGTACTGACTCGTTGACTTGACTTGACTTTTACTTCTTGTTGTGAATAAACTTTGGTAAATATACTCAATTTGAAAATTTTGGACTTTAAATAAATTTAATTCTGTAACGCGCGAATTACATAGAGTAATAAATATAAAACCCAAACATTATCGGGGTATCCCGTAATATTGTTTTAATATTTATATTTTCTATTGACGACACACATATTTATCCCCTTGCGTGGTTATGTGATCGAAGTCATTAGTGTACGTATAAAACGGGAAGTGACTCAACATAGTAACATCCATACTATTAAAGTGAACTAAAGATAAAATAAATTCGAACTTTGTTTGGAAATTCCTTTCTTTTGTTATTGTATTGTATTTTATTACGATAGTTCTTTATAGTATAAATAAGACCTAAAGAAATTACTGTTAAAAAACACCAAACTACTCTTATTCTTTAAGTAGAATTTCTATAACCCTTACTTAAATACGATTTTCGGATTTCGTTATCGATTTATAAGGTATTGTTTAAAATTATACACGACACACGACACGAATCAACGAGTCAACACAGACTAAAAAACTCTGGAGTACCTGACATCGGACGATCCGAGGAAACAGGCACCTTAAGAGATCCGTTCTTATGACCTCACCCAACAGTAAAGGAAGAGGTCCCATAGAAGGTCTGGGTCTCAACTTGGGTACAGAGAATGTAGAGAACTTAACCGTCCATCGAAGAAATGGAAATGAAAAATGGAAATAAGAAATAAGAAATGACGTGTTGGACCCTTCAGGTTTCAATCTTATTAGTGGTTTTATCTTTCAAGATATTTATACTTTCACTTTCAAAGAGTCAACACAGGTTGAGAAACGTTGGGGTACCCGATATGTCACGTACCTTAAGAGGTGAGGTCTTATGGCCTCACCCATCGGAAAGGGAAGAGGTTCCCTAGTTTAGGTCCAGAGGACGTAACGTCCACCTAAGAATTGGTCAACTCGGTGTTCCTTTCGGGTTCTTATGACCTCACCCATAAGATAGGGAAGAGGTCGCATAGAAGGTATGGGTCATTAGTTTGGTCCCGGAGGACGTAAGGTCCTCCTAAGAAATGGTTGATAAATTGGACTTTATAACGTACGGTTTTCCTAAGAAACAACAGATAAAATAACATTTTTTTTTTTTAATTTTCGTTTGAGGAATTCGGTTTGTCTATAGTCAAGTCAAATCAGCGAGTCAGCACAGACTGAGAAACACTGGGGTACTAACCGTCGTACGGTCCGGAGGGACAGGTGGTGGTTGGGGGCCTCAAGTGAGTCTGAGTGCAGGTAGCTCAGCCACTACGGTAGGTTGTCAGAGTAGGAGACAATAGGGGAAGAGAAGGACGGGGGTTAGGGAGGGTCGTAGTCTCAAAAAGGTTACTCAGTTGAGAAGTGTACTCCACCGGTCTCATGACCTCAAAGTCGAAATCGTAGTAAGGAAGGTTTCTTTAGGGTCCCGACTAGAGGAAGTGTTACCTGACCAACCTAGAGGAACGTCAGGTTCTCTGAAAGTTCTCAGAAGAGGTTGTGGTGGCAAGTTTTCGTAGTTAAGAAGTCGTGAGTCGGAAGAAGTGTCAGGTTGAGAGTGTAGGTATGTACTGGTGTCCTTTTTGGTATCGGAACTGATCTACCTCGGATCAGCCGTTTCATTATAGAGACGAAAACTTATGTGATAGATCCAACCAGGACTGAAAAGAAGGTTCTTCATTCGTAGAAAATTAAAGTACCAACGCCAGTGGTAGACGTCACTAAAACCTCGGTGGTTTTTATTTCAGACTGTGTCAAAGGTGACAAACGACGGTCCTCGGTGGTGCCCTCTAGGGTGGGTACTGTTCCAGTACACCTTCTCTTGACAATTCGTTCCGAAGTCTTGAGTTGCCCGAGGGATCCGAAAGAGCTTGTAGATGGGGTTTTGGTCTTAGACAGACAAAATGATAAAGTACTGAAAGTGGTTGAGGAGACTGTAATTGTCCCCCGATAAAGACTGGTGGAAAGAGACCTCTTTTAGTTGAATCCCGATATCGATTATTCAGAGGACCTGTACTTTTCTTATAAAGGTTAGTTTTGGGGAGACAATCGTAAAATCGAACGAACCGTCTATATAGGTCTGAGAACGTCGATACGTACACTAATAAATGTCGGAGGGTTGACACTCTCCGTGTCTTTCGGATTGTGTATCTCGGAAAGTTTCTCAATTTTCGATAATCTCATCACGATTACATCCTAAAGTAATAAACCGGTTACGAACAACGATTCAAGGGTATAGAGAATAGGTGACACGTGGACCCTCACGTAATCATTTGTATCAACCTTTCATTCTTTTTGTTCACATCGGAACTTTAATTGGTGTAGCCTGAAAACTCGATTAACCAAGAAAGAACATTGAGTGACGTGGAAACGAAGGACTCTTACATTGAGACAAATTATGAAAAACTCCGACTGTATCTAATCTTTATAATTTTTTTTTTTAAAGTTCCCTTTTATTCAAAAGACCAACTCTTCGGAAATAGTTTTCTCCCAGTATTTTACAAGTGTCCGGAGGTTCCGGTCTTCTATTACATGTGTTATAACAAATACCCTTTCCAAACGTCTTTTTAGGACCAAAGTTATTTCTGTTTTGTCGATATTACAAACCCGACTGAGACATACTGAAACGTAGAAAGTAAAGGGAGATACATGTTCATTTCCATATTTTCTGGGAAAACTTTTATTTTTGTTACCCGAAGCGAACTCCTTCGAACCAGTGAGGCACAAAAAGAAAAAAGAGAGAATGAAAGAAAAAGTCCGACTAGAGAACCTCGTATCTCCGAGGTACGCAAGTGAATAGACGGGTCCAAAGATTCTGAACTTTCCCTTCTACAAGACACAGAAGTGAGGGAGTCCTCTGACCCTTCTGTCGTCACCGGAGGCACTTGTCCCGTTTGAAGAACAGAGCTTCAAAATAACCGAAATATACATTTGGTTCCTTATAGTCGGAGAAAGAGAGGAGATAAAAGAATAGATGTTATAAGAAAGGAATAAAGAGAGATTTAGTCGGCGACTACGACAAAAAGGAAGTCCAAGGGGACCTAGGACGTCCCCTACCTTGGACCGTCAAAGGGGTAGATATAGGGTCCTTCACTACCCTGACCTACGGTATTAGAAGCAAAAGACTTACAACTCGAAATTCGGTTGAAAAAGTGAGAGAAAATGAAAGTAGTTCTCCGAGAAATCAAGGAGAAGTGAAAGACGGTATTCACACCACAGTAGACGTATAGACTCCAATAACTATAAAGAGGGTCGTTAGAACTAAGGTCGAACCCAAAGAAGGTCAGGTCACAAAGAGTACTACATGAGACGTATCTTCAATTTATTCGTCCCACTGTTATATGTCGGAACTACATGAGGAAAAGGATAAACCTTGGTCAGACAACAAGGTACATGTCAATCTTGACCACGAAGGACTGGACGTATGTCTAAAGAGTTCTCCGTCCAGTCCAACAGACCATAAGAGTAGAGAAAGTCTTAACAGGTGTCAAATAACACTATGTGTGTCAGTTTGCGAAACCTAACAGTTATTCCGTCTTTATCTACAAAAAGACCTTGAGAGAACGAAAAAGGTACTAGGTCGCCTACAACCGTTAAACTAGAGACCAAGGAGATGGAAAAGATTTTGGTCGAACTTGTAGACCTTCAAGTACAAAGTGCATAACGACTTCGGACCGAACTTCTTAAAACTCGTAAAGAAATGATCGTACACTTTACTCACATTAACACGCCATCAAACTCGTAAGAAATCGTAACGGAAAGAAACCTTAACCTTAGTTTTGACTGGAAAAGGTCAGGACACCGGTGACGACTCAAAGGTTTAAACGACGGTATAACTCACGTCGTGAAAGTGTCATAGTAGAAAGTCCTAAACTTCATTGAGTTGACCTTACGGTAATGGAGGTGATCGAAACAGGTATCACTACGAAAGATACCGGGTGAACTGAAGTGTAAGGTCCTACAGACCGAGATCTACTCACTAGTGTGGTAGCACTAATAGACCCAGTACTTCTAGAAAAAACATGTCAAGAAGACACATAAGAACGGCGGAGAAGAATTATAGAAGACGAAGACAATCCAGGTCTGGTAAAGACAGGAAATAGCTCTGGTAGAAACGTACTTTACAAGGGAACCATAGAGATTAAAAGTACTTCTATAGAGATCAGAAAGGGTAAGACAAGAAAAGGAGATAAAGAAACTTAACTAGTGACTTCTTCCGAAAGTATAGAGAAGAACGATAAGAGACCTTGAGACATAAGTCTACGAACATAGAAAGGAAAAGAGGAAACGAAAAGTGAAGAGAAGAAAAGTGTCGATAAACATTCCGGAGGGGTCTGTCGGTAAAACGAAAACGTAAGGAAAAAACACCCCTACCAGGACTAGGGACAGAGGACATGTTACAGTACTTGGAAGTAGGTATCAAGTAGTCCGTGAGATAGTCTAGATCAGGGAATTTAGATAAAGAGTAAAGGTGTCATATTAGTATTCCCTAAACTAAATCCAATATGGACTTACCAGATCACCAAAAGGGATGAAAGAAGTTAAATTCAGACTTAAATCAGTATTCCTCAAGTACTAGACTCTGTGAGTCGAGGACCAGAACAAAAACGACTGAGATATCTCGAAGAGGTAGAAACCGACGTATCTTATATTAGTTAGACTAAAGCCACAACTGGTAGACCAGTACAGGTACACATCTCAGAAGAGAACACAACAACCTTCTCCCACAAACGATACTGGTCACGTAAAAGAACCGTTTTGAGATAATAAGAAACGGGACGAAGTAAGGCGTAAGGTTCCGGTTTAAACGGACAATGAGGTCCACAAAGAACTGAAGGATGAAACCGTAATGTAAGCGGATATTACTTTTCCTATAGAAAAAACCCACAATCAATATGTTCCAGAATATCCAGAAGTATCTTGGTAAGTTGAAGTCGAAGAAGTCGTAATGACCAACCCCGCATCTGAACTTAATGACACTATAACTTACAAAACGGAATCTTTACTTGTCTTTAGTAGGACAGTAAAAACTCTAACGTAGGTTCATGACGTAAAACCTGAGAAAACAACTGGTACTACCGATGAGGTAAAGAAGACTCCCTAAGGACGGGTGTCAGTATCTATATTACGAGTACTCAATTTAAGTGGGTAAGGTCAGGTAAAATCAAGCGACTAAGGATCTTACACCTGCAAGTGAGAACGGTAGAGGACAAACTGGTGAAGGTTAAACGGAACTAAGTACCTGGACTATGAGGTCCAAGGATACGTTATGACGATAAATGTCGTAGCCTGGAACGAAGACAGTGGTCAGTGTAAGTGTCGACCCATAACAAAAACGAAACCGAGGTAGGGAAGTAAGAAAGACCTTACCAAAGAGGTGACTAGAGGTCATCGTATAACCCGTGGATGACTGGACCCCTCAAGGAGAAAGTCATAGGATAGTAAAACGGAAGAGTATGACAAGTACCCCAAGAGTTCCGTTCTTATGACTTCACCAAACGGTAAGGGAAGAGGTCACCTGGTGTAAGACAGTCTGGAAAGGTGGTACTGGACGGGTAGGGCGGACACCCGTACCGAGTTAAAGTAACTCAATCTGTTCTGACACCAGGATCTCACTAATCTAACTGATCAAAAGACGCTCATACCAAAGTCACACAGACGGGAGACTACGGGGGAACGTTGTGCATGGTAGAATGAACTCAAAGGGAATGGAACCCGCATCCAATAGAGAAGTGTCGACGTGGTCGTTTCACGTCGGTGACGAGGAATGGAACCTACTACCTATAGAGGAGTGGTGGTGGGAAGGACTGGAAGTTCCACCCTATCGAGAAGATCCGGGAGGACGCGGACACCCCACCGAGGAGGGTCGGCGGGGACTGGAGCCTGTGCCCCACCGAGGAGGACCGGCGGAGGGGACTGGAGTCTACAACCCATCGAGGAGAAACGGAGACGGGAAGTACGTACCCCAAGAGGACCGAAGACGGGGACTGGAACCTGCACCCCATCGAGGAGAGCCGACGTGAATCACGTGGCCAGCGTCGGCGGGTACGATACAGAGAAGGGAGGACTTGGGGGGAGCACAGGGAGGGGTAGGGTGGGGAGATCCAACGTGGTCGAAACCAAAGGGAGACGATATGTGGTTTGAGAGTGACGAGTAGATAAAATGTATACCATTATATATACAAAGTTACAATAAGAGAGTTTAGTAGGGTAGGAAAGGAAAGGGGTGACACAGGTTTTTAGACAAGAAACACAGACACAGAGGATCTAGTGTTTGAGGAAAAAGAGTTCAAGTTTCTCATCTTAGTTTTGACCTCCGTTCAAGAAACATGTTGTTTCTCCACTAAAGGGTGGTGTGGACCACTAACTTAATACGGACTCTTTTTCTTGATAAGATCGTGTCGTACCTTTCTATATAAAGTCCTTGGTTTTATATTCTCCAATCTATCATATATTTCCATATTACAGTTAAATTATCGCTTTATCAACTTATCTTCATATCCCATCCCACTTCCTTGATTGAAATCAGACATAACAATCTGACGTTATCTATATAATACGGTCCAATACTCTGGATATGAAATATCCAGAGTATTAAATATTTCCTTTTAATATCTAGTTCCCGGTGATAAATAACTATAGTCCGGAACAGTTTAGACCGGGTCTTTACAATAAAAAAATCGGTTTTTGTTTATTACTTTTATAAACTGTTACTAGTTCTGTACCTTCGTTAGATTTACAGGTGTCTACCTACTTATTCTTTCTAACCATGTGTGTGTGTGTGTGTGTGTGTGTGTGTGTGTGTGTGTGTGTATGTGTGTGGGGTGTGGCCTTATAATAAGTTTGCCTTTTTTCTTATTTCTTTATGGTAAATGTCGTTGTACCTACTTAGAGTCAAGTCAGGTCAAGTCAACGAGTCAGTACAGAATAAGAATTAGTTAACCTAGAATTCCCTTTTCTTTTATTTTTCCCAGTTACACCATTAATCATACCAAGACTACTGAGAACGACTCCAAAAGTCGCACAAGGGTTTAGTGGTCTCCTAAAGGGTGTCTTTGTGACGGAAGTTATTTTGAAGGAATTCAAGTGATGGTCTTTATTTTGGATGTACGAAAAATACAACTCCTTGTCTATATTACTAGAAGTTCCGAGACCTTTAGACCGGTGGAACTCAATTTTAAATATTTATTTATGGTTTTTATGTATATAAGATGTTGGATCTTTAGTATCAGTGAAAGTAAAAATTAAAAAAGAACCGATTACAATTAAGAGAGAGAGAAGAGAAAGAAGAGAAAGAAAATGGATTCAACATCCCGAAGGGACAGGTAGTGGTTGAGGGTCTCGAACGAGTTTGAGTACTCAGTCACTACTCAGTCACTACCGTAGGTTAGTAGAGTAGGAGACGGTAGGGGAATGGAAGGAAGTTAGAAACGGTCGTAGCCCTAGAAAAGGTTACTCAATCAAGAAGTGAAGTCCACCGGTTTCATGCCCTCAAAGTCGAAGTCGTAGTCAGGTAGGTTACTTATAAGTCCCGAGTAAAGGAAATCCTAACTGACCAAACTAGAGGAACACCAGGTTCCCTGAGAGTTCTTAGAAGAGGTTGTGGTGTCAAGTTTTCGAATATAAGAAGTGAGTAGTCGAAAGAAATATCAGGTTGAGAGTAGGGATGTGCTGATGACCTTTTTTGTATCGAAATCGATCTACCTGGAAACAACCGTTTTATTACAGAGACGAAAAATTATACTACAGATCCAACCAGTATCGATAAAAAGGTTCCTCGTTCACAGAAAATTAAAGTACCGACGTCAGTGGTAGACGTCACTAAAACCTCGGGTTCTTTTAGTTCAGACAGTGACAAAGGTAACAAAGGGGTAGATAAAAGGTACTTCACTACCCTGGTCTACGGTGCTAGAATCAAAAAACTTTCGTCTCAAAATTCGGTCGAAAAAGTGAGAGGAGAATCTGAAAGTAGTTTTTCGAGAAATAATATGATTTTCCTCATTCACTCTCTTTCTATTTATAGTATACAGTGAATATACACCTTAGATTTTTTACTATGTTTACTTAAATAAATGTTTCTCTGAGTATCTGTTTCTATTGTTTGAAAATCAATGGTTTTCCCTTTTCCCTCTATTTAAACCTTAAACCTTAATTCTATGTGTGATGATAAATATGCTATCATTTGATTATTACAGAATAGATATCGCATCACTTGATATGAGTTATAGAATATTTTTGGATATTACCTTTTCTTCGAATTTTTCTTCGATTTTTTCTTCAATTTTTTATATATGTATGACTACATATATTGACTTAGTTAAACGATATGTGGACTTTGTGATATTTAGTTGATATGAAGTTAATTTTTTTAAAAAAATTAGAACTTTATACGGAAGGACACTTTTAACGGCTGGAACTGACAGGTCCAAAGGAACTCGTAATAGTGAGAGATCATAGAGTAAAGGTCGTTGATATGTGAAAGAGAAAGGGACGGGGACCATCCCTAAACTCAAAGATCTGATGACTATACTTATTTGATTCGTTAAAAAGTTTTATCACCGGTCCACCACTTCCCTATTCGACACAGTAGACTCCTATTAATTTCTTGTCCCGTTCAGATTGAACTCTGTCTATTTAGAACTAATACACTTGTTCATTATACTTTAAACTACCATCTAAAAATGTACAGAAATGACACGAAAATTGGTACATTTAAACAAATACGGAGTTCCTGTTTCCTGTTTACAAACTGTTCAGTTTTATTAGGGAAAAGGGACGTTAGACTGGTGTGGAATTTAAGTAAAAGAGAGTTACACCCTTTGACGTCGTTTTGTGAGACTTGGGTCACCAGAACACTGAGGTATAAGAACGTGTTTCGGGAGACTGTAATTGTGTCAACGATCAGAACAAACGGATTTGTTCAGTGAAAAGACGTAAAATCGAATTTGAAGACAAGAAGAGTCTTCGGGAGGATTGGAAGAAGGTCTCGATCCGAGACAAGAAGTTCGAGTCAATTTGAGACGACACAAAAGTGACACCGAGTGAAAAAGAGAAGCATACAATGAGGTCCTCTGGACAGTCCTTTCTCTAACACAGCGGAAATAAAAACTCGGGAACAAAGAATCACGTCACGGATCACGTATTTTCCACGAGTTTATTACAAATAGTTTACTATGATTATGGAATAAAAGTTACAAACTTGTAGACCACCCACGTTGTTTTTTCGTACTAATGGGATGTAACCACCCCCAATCTTGATCCCGGTCACTCACGTCGTGTATCCTTACGCCTAAAGATAACTTAACCATTTCTAGAAAGGTTGTTTAGGTTTGAGAAGGTTTCTATGTTTCTGGAGGGACGTAATTTTTTATACCTTCTGTTGGTTCACACTTCGTACTCGACTCCTGTCTCAGATCGGGACTATTCATCTAACTAAGTCATCGGGAAATTCAAAGAAAGTTAAAACTTGGGTCATTAAGAGACTTACAAAACATAATGACCGGTACACCTTTCGACCACACGTGTCTTTATGATGGGATATTCAAAGTTCTTGATCAGAGGAGGGACCCCGACACTCATCCTCCCTTAAGATAAGTTAGTTAACCTAGAATTCCCTTTTCTTTTATTTTTCCCAGTTACACCATTAATCATACCAAGACTACTGAGAACGACTCCAAAAGTCGCACAAGGGTTTAGTGGTCTCCTAAAGGATGTCTTTGTGACGGAAGTTATTTTGAAGGAATTCAAGTGATGGTCTTTATTTTGGATGTACGAAAAATACAACTCCTTGTCTATATTACTAGAAGTTCCGAGACCCTTAGACCGGTGGAACTCAATTTTAAATATTTATTTATGGTTTTTATGTATATAAGATGTTGGATCTTTAGTATCAGTGAAAATAAAAATTAAAAAAGAACCGATTACAATTAAGAGAGAGAGAAGAGAAAGAAGAGAAAGAAAATGGATTCAACATAATTTGAATCCGGGAGAAGGGAGGGGGTCAGAGACGTCGGTAAATGGATAAAAAGATATTAGATACAGTCACATCCAATAACAATACAAGAGGTTGTCACAGTAAGAAAGGATGTTTATCCACATCTTTCACAGAGATGTAAGACAGGTCTAAAGTGACTTAATGTCTCTGTTCTGGAATGGATTTTGACGAGTAAGAAGATTGTGTCAGTGTTGTTAAGATAGATCTCTTGTGGGTCCATCTATTTACCTGTCTAAAAATTTAGAACGAATTGTGTTGTAGGATTCAAAGATTTCCAGTTCTTCTGACTAAGTCCTTTTCCTCAGGATTCTACCGTCTCCTTATCCTGCCCCTCTGGTGAAAGAAGGAGTGTTTAAGTAGTTTTCTTGTAAAGTTGCGACTCGTTTGAAGTGTTTTGTTGAAGACTTACGACCGTCTCCTGTAGTCCGTTGGTCTTTTCGTCTAATAACAGAAGTTTTTGTCCATCCTTTTTTATATTTTCTGTTTTTTTCTCTGTTTCCTCCACCCCTCCCTCGAGACAGGACCCTTCTCTTAGGACAGGACCTTTCCCTTAGAATTCTTCTCTCCAAAGGTTTGTGGTCCTTTGTGAGAGGGACGGCTCAGACACCGTTCGGAACCTTCGTGTCTCCCGTTGTATTGTCCTTCCTTTTTATTTATTTATTAATTTTGGTTGTCTAATGTTCGGGTTGTCATTGAGGGGGTCGCCTTTTCGTCACGTCTGCGGACATAGGCGGTGATCGTTCACCCCCGTCCCGTCCCTCCGTGCCCTCCGTACCCGACGTCACGAAAAATTCTTAACCCGTCCTTACGGGGTGTGTATTGGTCTTACTTGATTGAATCCGATCGTTTGGTCTGACACCCTATCGATGGTGTGCTTTTCGAGCTTGTATTCTGTGTAGATCCTGGTGCGTGTCTTGTTTCCTACCTTGTCTTTATCGGCCGACGTGTTGTAGGGGACGGCCCCTGTCCGTCTATCTCGACATTCCCGACCTTCCCCCGTTAGCGTCGGGACCTCTCTGAAATGGATGGTTTGACGTTCGTCCGAAGAAACGGTTCTGAAGACCCCCAAGACCTGTCAGTGGTAGGCGGAGTGTTCCCCGTGGTCGCCATGTGGGTCGTTTGACTCGTCTTCTCTGTCCTTTTCGTTATTCAACGTCACTGGCGTGAGCGGTTTGTGGACTCGATGAGCAGGACCCTTCCCGTGTTTTACGTCCGGGTTGACCTAGACGCGGAGACTCCCGATGGACTCGCGACTTGGACTCGCCGAATCTGTCCCCTCCACGTACGTCGGATCCCGGCCGGAGTCTGCAAAGGACCACCTCGTTGCATCTCGGACTCGCCAAACACACGGAGCTCGTCCCCGTCCGGGTCTCCCCGACTCTGTGACGGACGTGTACTGCCACAATAAATAAACGTCGTAGTGAGGGAGGGGTGTCGCGCTGACTTGTTTACTCGGATTTTTTTTTCACAGGTGGTGGTGGGGGGGACACAGTCCTACCTTTAGTCTGTGACTTCTCTGGTCCTTTGTTTTCAATTTGTCTCCCTTGACGGAACCTTCACTGGGGTGTGACGGGTGTGGTGGTCTCTTTCCCGGTCTATATAGAAATGATAAAAAAGCTAGTGAGCAAAAAAAAAGAAAAGGAAAAAAACGAAAACAAAGAAACAAACGAAAAACAACTACAACAACACACCAACAAAAAAGAAGAAGATAAAAAGATTAAAAAATTTTAACAATTCCAGAGATAAAGAGGAAATTAAAAATAAAGATATTGGATGATAATGAAAAGTTTTTTTCTCTGGGATAAAAAATTTCGTTTACGGTATATATCAGATACACACCAACAACAACAACAAATTATTAAGATCACCGAAAAAAAAGAAGAAGAAGAAGCAAAGAAATTATAACATAAAAAATTTTAGGTTGGAGATGAGATCTAAAAATTAGAAACAAAAAACCAAAAACAACAGTTAAAACATGTAAATTTTTGGGTTTGAAGTGATGGGTTAAAATGGACTCTCGCTCTAATGATATAACTGGTGAGAGAGGAGGCAACCTGAGAGGCAAAAGAGGTGGTCCACCGGAGACAGAGGAGGGAGGGGGAAGAGAAGAGATGGTTGAGACACTTAGAGACACACAAGGTCTGCCACCTCTTGTGGATTCCTTGACCAATGACCGACCTAGACAGAGAGAGAAAAAGTAAAGGGAGAAAATAGGAGGACCGGTGGAGACAGATGAAGGAGGGAGAGGAGAAGGGACATATTGAGGTACTTTTGGAGAGTCACCAAGTCTGACACTCTCGTGTATTCCTTCACTAATGACCGATCGAACGAGAGAGGAGAAAACTAGAGTGGAGTAGCGTAAGGTCAGTGGAGATTGATTTGGGAGGAAGAAGAGAAGAGGTACATTGAGTCACTTGGAGAGACCCACAGGGAGTTACACCTCTTTGAAAAGTAAAAATTGGATCTACAAAATTGTAGACACGACATATCTACCTCTTCAGAACTCCGATGACATTTTTATTTTGACTTTTGGTCTTCGTCCTCCGAATTCAGGTTTAGGACTCTTGTAGTCTCTTGAGGACTTAGGTCCCTTGTAATTAGTTATCCTCGAGTAGTTTACGGAGGTATGGATGTGACTTTGGTTCGTGGTGGGTTCCCGGTTGTTCAAGGTCTCGTTCTGTAGGGTACGTTTAAGAGGTCGTTGTGTCCTTGTGTGGGGACTTGAAGTTATACGTCCGTCGAGTTTCAATGAGGTTTTGGTAACTACAGAGTATTGGGTAATGACCAGTGAGGTAGCGTGATGTCTCTCTTCTTTAGATCGAGGTGGGTGGTCTTGAGGTTTCGTTTGGAGGGATTGGTTCTTTGGAACTGTTCGGTGACTGTGTTGGGATGGGTGTCACTCCTTCGAGGTATTATTTTGAGGTGTTTAACGGTCTTATATCTTTCCGGTGGGGTTTGAGTCGTTATATTGGTTCTACTTCTCTGTCTCCTTATGAGTCGTCCATTTCCTTGTCCTCTTTACGGGTGGTTTGGTTTGGTTTCTTCTCCTCTATCCCTTAGATGGACTCTTTCTTAAGGTTTATAACTATCACTTTTATTAGGTTTTAGAACTTTATCTTTACCTTAGTGTCTATTTATCGGACCTCTCTTCCTGACTCTTCTACGTTCTTTCCAAATTATTCCTGGATGTTCTTTATTTTTTCTCAGTTATATATTACTTATTGGGTTATTTACTCTAGTCTTTGTGGGACCTCCGTTGTTTATCATCTTATTGTCTCCATCTTCTATCCTAATCACTTCATCTTCTATCTTACCATCTTTATTTACTTAGTCTCTCCTTTGTTCTTTTTGCTTAATTTTCTTTACTCCTGTTAGAGTCTCTGGAGGTCCTGTTATACTTTGCGAGGTTGTAAGCTTAATATCCTCAGGGTCTTCTTCTTCTGTTTTTCTTTCTGGCACTCTTTTAGGAACTCCTCTATTATCAACTTTTGAAGGGACTTTACCCCTTCCTTTATTAATGGTCTCAGGTTCTTTGGGTCTCAGGGTTTGTCCTATTTGGGTTCCTTTTTGTGTGGTTCTGTGTATAATGAGTTTAATTGTTTCTAGTTTGTGTTTCTTGTTTATAATTTTCGTCGTTCCCTTTTTGTTTTCTATTGTGTGTTCCCCTAAGGGTATTCCTATTCTCGACTAGAAAGTCATCTTTGAGAAGTCCGGTACTCCCTTACCGTTCTGTATGAATTTCACTACTTTCTTTTATTGGATGTCGGGTCTGATGTCATGGGTCGTTCCTAGAGTAAGTTTATACTTCCTCTTTAGTTTTAGAGATGACTGTTCGTTTTCGACTCTCTTAAGTCGTGGTGGTTTGGTCGAGAGGTTGTTTACGATTTCCTATAAGAGATCTGTGCTTTGTGTTTTTCCCTTTTATTTGAGTTTGGGTTTTGTTATTTCATTTACCGTTGTCCTAGTATGAATAGATATTAATGGAATTTGCATTTACCCAACTTACGGGGTTTGTTTTCAGTTTCTGCCCGACTTACCTATGTTTTTGCTCTGGGGGCAATATACGACGGATGTTCTCTGGGTAGAGTTTCGTTCCATGTGTATGTCTGACTTTCACTTCCCGACCTTTTTTCTACATAGTACGTTTATCTCTGGTTTTCTTTCGTCCTCACCGTTATGAGTATAGGTTATTTTATCTGAAATTTTGTTTCCGACACTTTTCTCTGTTTCTTCCGGTGATGTATTACTAGTTTCCGAGTTAGGTTCTTCTTCTATAATGTTAATATTTGTATATACGTGGGTTGTATCCTCGTGGTGTTATATATTCTGTTTACGATTGTTCGTACTTTCCCCTTTAATTGTTATTGTGTTATTATCACCCTCTGAAATTATGGGGTGAGTGTGGATACCTGTCCGGTTGATTTGTCTTTTAATTGTTTGTTTTGTGTTTGAAATTTACTATTTTATCTGGTCAATCTGGATTGACTATAGATATCCTGTAAAGTGGGGTTTTGTTACTTAAAGTGGAACAAGAGTTCACGAGTACCTTGGAAGAGGTCCTATCTAGTGTAGGACCCGGTATTTAGATTGGAACTATTTAAGGTTTTTTAGCTTTAGTAAGGTTCGTAGAAAAGATTGGTATTACGTAATTCTAATCTGGAGTTAATGTCCTCTTTTCGATAATTTTTAAGGTTGTATACCTCCGACTTGTTGTACGAAGACTTATTGGTTGTTTAGTGTCTTCTTTAGTTTTTTCTTTAGTTTTATACGTATCTTTGTTTACTTTTACTTTTGTGTTGCTGGGTTTTGGACACCCTGTGATATTTTCGTCACGACTACCCTTTCAAGTATCGTTATGTCCGTATAGAGTTCTTTGTTCTTTTTTCAGTTTATTTATTGGATTGAGATGTGGATTTCGTTGATCTTTTCCTTCTTAACCTCTTGGGGTCTCAATCATCTTCCTTTCTTTAGAATTTTTAATCCCGTCTTTATTTACGTTTGTTTTCTTTTCTCTGGTATCGTTTTTAGTTGTTTCGGTTTTCGACCAAGAAACTTTCCTATTTATTTTGACTGTTTGGTAATCGGTTTGAGTAGTTCTTTGTTTCTCTCTTTTTAGTTTAGTTATTTTAATCTTTACTTTTACCTCTCTAATGTCGTCTGTTGTGTCTTTATGTTTCCTAGTATTCTCTGATGATAGTCGTCAACATACGGTTATTTTACCTGTTGCACCTTCTTTACCTGTTTAAGAATCTTTTCATGTTGAAAGGTTTTGACTTGGTCCTTCTTTATCTTTTAGAATTGTCTGGGTAGTGTTCGTACCTTTAACTTTGACATTAGTCTTTAGAAGGTCGTTTGTTTTCGGGTCCAGGTCTACCGAAGTGTCGACTTAAGATGATTTTTAAAGCTCTTCTCGATTGTGGATAGTATGACTTTGTTAAAGTCTTTTAACGTCTCCTTCCATATGAAGGTTTGAGTAAGATACTCCGGTGGTAGTGGGATTATGGTTTTGGACTGTTTCTACGGTATTTTTTTCTTTTGATGTCCGGTTATAGTGACTACTTGTATCTACGTTTTTAGGAGTTGTTTTAAGATGGTTAGTCTTAGGTTGTTGTGTAATTTTTCTAGTATGTGGTACTGGTTCACCCGAAATAGGGTCCCTACGCTCCTAAGAAGTTATAGACGTTTAGTTAGTTACATTATGTGGTGTAGTTGTTTAACTTTTTATTTTCGTTATACTAATAGAGTTATCTACGTCTCTTCAGGAAACTGTTTTAAGTTGTAAGTAAATACTATTTTTGAGAGGTCTTTTGTCCTTATTTTCCTTGTATGGAGTTGTATTATTTTCGATATATACTGTCTGGGTGTCGTTTGTAATAGGAGTTACCACTTTTTAACTTTCGTAAAGGGGATTTCAGTCCTTGTTCTGTTTCCACGGGAGAAAGTGGCGATGATAAGTTGTATCAAGACCTTCAAAACCGGTGTCGTTAGTCTCGTCTTTTTATTTATTTTCCTTAGGTCTGACCTTTTCTTCTTCATTTTGAGAGTGACAAACGTCTGCTGTACTAGGAGATGTATCTTTTGGGATTCTGAGGTGGTCTTTTAATGATCTCGATTAGTTACTTATGTCATTTCAACGTCCTATATTTTAGTCGTGTGTCTTTAGGGAACGTAAGGATATGTGCTTATTACTCTTTCATCTTTTTCTTTAATTCCTTTGTTAAGGTAAGTGGTAACGTTGCTTTTCTTATTTTATGAATCCTTATATAGATGGATTTCTTTGATTTCTGGATATATATCTTTTGATATTTTGTGACTAATTTCTTTAGTTTCTCCTGTGATTATCTACCTCTTTATATGGCACAAGTACCTAACCTTCTTAGTCATATGACTTTTACTCATATGATTGGTTTCGTTAGATATCTAAGTTACGTTAGGGATAGTTCGATGGTCACCATAAAAAGTGTCTCGACCTTGTTTATTAAAGTTCTAAACGTACCTTTATGTTTTTTGGAGCTTATCGGTTTCGTTAGACTCTTTCTTCTTACCTTGTCCTCCTTAGTTGAACGGACTGAAGTCCGAGATGATGTTTCGGTGTCAGTAGTTCTGTCATACCATGACCGTGTTTCTGTCTACATATCTAGTTACTTTGTTTTAGCTTTCGGGTCTCTATTTATGTGTGTGTATACCTGTGGAATAGAAACTGTTTCCTCCGTTCTTATATGTTACCTCATTTCTGTTAGAGAAATTCTTCACCACGACCCTTTTGACCAGTTGGTGAACATTTTCTTACTTTGATCTAGTGAAAGATTGTGGTGTGTGTTTTTATTTGAGTTTTACCTAATTTCTAGATTTGGATTCTGGTCTTTTATATTTTGAGGATCTCCTCTTTTATCCGTTTTGTGAGAGGCTGTATTTAGTATCGTCCTAGGAGATACTAGGTGGAGGGTCTTAAGACCTTTATTTTCGTTTTTATTTGTTTACCCTAGATTAATTTTAATTTTCGAAGACGTGTTGTTTCCTTTTATATTCGTTCCACTTTTCTGTCGGAAGACTTACCCTCTTTTATTATCGTTTACTTCGTTGACTGTTTGTTGATTAGAGTTTTTATATGTTCGTTGAATACGTCGAGTTAAGGTCTTTTTATTTGCTGGGTTAGTTTTTTACCCGGTTTCTTGATTTGTATGTAAAGAGGTTTCTTCTGTATGCCTACCGATTGTTTGTGTACTCTTCCACGAGTTGTAGTGAGTAATAGTCTCTTTACGTTTAGTTCTGGTGTTACTCCATGGTGAAGAGTGGTCAGTCTTACCGACACTAGGTTTTCAGACATTCGTTATTTACGACCTCTCCCACACCTCTTTTACCTTGGGAGAATGTGACAACCACCCTTACGTTTGATCATGTCGGTGATACCTCTTGTCACACCTCTAAGGAATCTTTAACGTTTATCTTGACGGAATACTGGGTCGTTAGGGTGACGACCCGTATGTGTAGCTCCTTTGGTCTTATCTTTCTGTGTACATGGGGTTATAGTGACGTCGTGACAAATATTATCGGTCCTGTACCTTCGTTGGATCTACAGGTAGTCGTCTACTTACCTATTCTTTCGACACGATATATATGTGTTACCTCATAATGAGTCGGGAATTTTTCTTATGTAAACTTAGTCAAGATTCCTCTACCTACTTTGACCACGGTTAATATGTCTCACTTCATTCGGTCTTTCTTTTTGTGGTTATGTCATATGATTGTGTATATATACCTTAAATCTTTCTACCGTTACTGCTGGGACATACGTTCTGTCGCTTTCTCTGTGTCTACATATCTCACCTGAAAACCTGAGACACCCTCTCCCTCTCCCACCCTACTAAACCCTCTTACCGTAACTTTGTGCATATGATAGTACATTCCTTGCTTAGTGGTCAGATACAAACTACGTCCTATGTCCTACGAACACCGACCGCGTGGCCCTACTAGGTCTCTCTACTATACCCCACCCTCCACCCTCCCCCCAAGTACAAACCCTTGAGTGCATGTGGGCACCACCTAAGTACAGTTACATACCGTTTTGGTTACGTCATCAAATTTCATTTTATTTCATTTTTATTTTTAATTTTTTTTTTCTGAAGGACTAAAGACGTTAAAGACCTTCAGTGTCAAAATTTTTGATCTCTTCCTGTCTCCATTCTGATTCTCGACCGGATGGGTTAATGTCGCTTCTGGGTATTTCCAACCGTACACTGTGAATTACCCCACTGAGAAAAGTCTCCTTTAAGGTACTGGGAAAGGGACTTCGTCAACGATTACCTCCCAAATCGTATCGTTACGACCTTGGTTCAACGAACATAAGTGTATTTCCTAAATGGTGCTATCTTCGACACACGAATACCCAAAATATAAAAGGTGTAAACAAAGGTGAAAACATTACTATTATAAGGAATGTAATACACCCCTTAAAAAACTATTCCTAATTACTTTACATAGGACCACTTTACGAGTCTGTGGAACTCTCAAATTTTATGAGGAAATTTTTTCAACAAAGTCATTATTTCACTTTGACTCCGATTTACCGAAGTTCCACAACTTAAGTGATGTTAGACAAATTATCTTATTTAGAGTCTGGGACGACATGTAAGTTCATATTCGTTAGTTAATGTACTTAACATACCGTAACATTTACTTAGTCAAATTTTTATAGGGATGATTATACCTCTATTTTACGTTTATTAGTGTAATCCATATGTAAGTAATTAAGTAAATAAGTAGACATTGAGTGTGTATAAAAACTAACGGTAGATCCTAAATATACTTCTAGTCAAGAAAGGGTCTTCTCGACTCTCTTCCGTTTGTTACAAAAGAAAACGTTGACACCCCGTTTTACTCGTTTGTTCTAGGTTGAATATAGAAATAAAATTTATATGTAAAGGTAATACTACCTGGATTACTCACCAGGGGTCGATAGGAAACCATAAAAACAAAAGAAACCATTTTTATTCAACTAAGTGATATGTTATTTCATGGATACTTATCAGTCTAGACTACACTACATTCCTTTACTTTGTGTTCGTCTTCGGATTTCTTTGTAAAAGTGATAGGTGTGTACCGATTTAAAAATAGTATCAGGTTACACTAACGTCACGGGTCATCTGTACTTACAGATTTACTACACGGGTACCTCCTACGGTCTCTTCCAGGGTGATTCAAAAGTCTCAGGTTCAGGTGTGTTCAGTATGTTATTCTACAGTGTTTATTCTAGGTTACAAAAGGGGTGAGGAGAGAGTACTGTGTGTATGTGTTTATTTTTTTTTTTTGATAATCGGTACTCTCCTTTCGTTAACGACCAATCCAGAAATCAAAGGAGAGAGAGAGAGTATGTGTCTGTTTCTATGTGTGTATGTGTGTGTGTTTATTTTTCACAAACGGTACTCACCCCTCGTTAACGACCAATCGAGAATTTAAGGACTTCTTAAGGACCTAAATCTAATCTTTATCAAATTACTTTTTAACATAAGAGAGGTCACTTGTAAAGGTAAATTTCTTTAAAAGACACCATGTATATGTGTTACCTCATGATGAGTCGGCAATTTTTCTTAAGTAAACTTAGTCAAGACTACTCTACCTACTTTGACCTCGGTTAATATGTCTCACTTCATTCGGTCTTCCTTTTCGTAGTTATGTCATATGATTGTGTATATATACCTTAAATCTTTCTACAGTTACTGCTGGGACATACGTTCTGTCCTTTTTTCTGTGTCTACACATATTGCCTGAAAACCTGAGTCTCCCTCTCCCTCTCCCACCCTACTAAACCCTCTTACCGTAAGATTGTACATATGATAGTACATTCTTAACTTAGCGGTCAGATACAGACTGCGTCCTATGTCGTACGAACCCCGACCACGTACCCCTACTGGGTGTCTCTAAAATACCCCTCCCTCCTCCCTCCCCCCAAGTACAAACCCTTGCGTACATTCTTAATTTCTAAAATTTTAATTTTTTTAATTTTTTTATTCTTTTTTTTTCTTTAAAAAGTATCTACAAATTATAAAAATTTTTAAGAAAGATACTGATATTACTTACTAAGGACAATAGGGTCATTACGGTCATAAGACAAAATGAAAGTAAAAGAAAACTTAATTCGTTTCGAAAGTTTAGATTAGGTTTTTAATTTTAGATCATCAAAGGGTGGAATGTTTATTTAAAAGTAATCTCGACGGGAAAGAAGAAATGAGGTCAAGAATATCTAAAAGTGAAGTGAAACTGAACTTACCAACTATTTAATAGGATTATTACGATAGATACAATTTCAATTACTAGGCAGATTTCCTTAATCTCTGAATAAAATGTTTCACTCTTTACACTGATGGTTTTCTCTTCGGTTCTATTTGACTTTACTGTCGAAAACACGACTTGACACTAAAAAAAAAAAAGGAATCTAACCGATTTTACGGTAGACTGATCGCCAATGTCATCTATACTTTCCACTCGAAGTCATATAACTTATTTTAGAAGTCATCTTTGTCATGTGGTTCTTGTCTCGAAATTTGTTACTCTTTACTTTCTCTATTCACAGAGTACGTTAAAATGTGTTTTCTAGTTTACTCTAAACGAAATTATGTCTTCTATAACTTTGGATTTTCTTTCACACAGAAACACCAAATCTATATGACTTTTTACACACAAAAAAAAATTGTTGTTGTTATTTTTGATAAAGTAGACTAACTACTTACTTCGTAACAAAAAATAAATCTCACTAAGATCTACTAAGAAACATATTGTATAAAGTTTTGAACCGGTATAGTAAGACAAGGGAACTACTTATGTTGAAGTTACAAAAAGTCCACTTCTGAGTTGAGTTTTATGGTTGTAGTTTTTATTTAAAGGTCGTAGTTGTATATATGTGATGGTACATATTCTATCTATCGATCACTCTTAAACGAAATATTGTGTCCCTCGGGTCGAACCATAAGATACTACTGGATCTCCCCACCTTACCCATGTCCACTCCCTTCGAGCTCTCCCTTCACTAAATACATGTCAGTACTGACTAACACACACCATGACACGTTTGGGACCTTCTTCTTTGTCGTTGGGTGAGGTCATAAGAACGGACCTTTTAAGGTACCTGTCTCCTCGGACCACCCGATATCAGGTAACCCAAAGTTTCTCAGTGTGTACTGACTCGTTGACTCGTGTATCGTGTTGTGGTTGTGTTATAATCTTTCGTCTAAAGGAGATTAATTTCTTATTTGACTTCCTTTTAATTTTTATCTATTTAAGGGAGAAGAAGTTAGGGTATAAAAACCAAACTTTCTGTAACGAGTCAGCACAGGTTGAGAAACACTGGGGTACCTGATATCGGATGGTCCGAGGTGGTAGGAACCCTAAAAGGTCCGTTCTCGTGACTTAACTCAACGGTAAAGGAAGAGGTCTCATATAAGAGCTTGGTCCCTATCCTGTGTCCAGAGGACGTAACGTCCGTCTACGAAATAGTAGACTCGGTGGTCCCTTCGGGACAAAAACCAAATCCTGTTTAATTAAAACCACAGATGTCTATTTTAACCCCTTTAATTTGATAGAATTGTAAACCCATTAAACTGATAATATCATACTCCTTTAAAGTTGGAGATTTCCTTTTCTTGACTTTATTACGTTTTTTCGTTTTGTGAATTTTTAGATGAAAGATTACTTAAGTTAACGCTTTTTGGATACTACTTATAAATATCAACTACAAGTTTCCTTCTCATACTTTCTAGTCTATAAAATTAAATTAAATATTGTCCTTCAACTATTTGGATTCACAACCATTTATTTATGTCTAGTTTTGAAGATTTACGTCGGATTTGAGATAGTCAGTTTGAGTATTTCGAACGAAAAAAAACCCTCACACTCTTGTACAATAAGAACTAGACTTTAGAGTTGTCCACAGGTCCAAACTGTCAATGTTCTCATACGAGAGAGTCTGGGGTTTTATGAGAAAAAGAAATTAAATTTAAATGAATAAAATTAACCTCCGATTAATGAAATGTTATAATATAACCAAAACGGTATGTAGTTGTACTTAGACGGTGCCCATACGTATACAAGGGGTAGGAGTTGGGAGGAGGGTGGAGGAAGGGGTATGGTAGGGAGACCCAGTAGGGTCACGTGGTCGGGGTTCGTAGGACATAGGACGTAACTTGGACCTGACCGCTAAGTAAAGAATATACTATATGTACAAAGTTGCGGTAAGAGGGTTTAGTAGGGTGGATGAGGGAGAGGGTGTCTCAGGTTTTCTGACAAGATATGTAGACACAGAGGAAACGACAGAGAGTATGTCCCAATGGTAATGGCAGAAAGATTTAAGGTATATGTATGTAATCATATGACATAACCACAAAGAGAAAGACCGAATGAAGTAAGACATATTAATCGAGGTCAAAGTAAGTGGAGTAATGTTGACTAAGTTTACATAAGAAAAATTGTCGACTCATTATGAGGTAACGCATATACATGGTGACGAAAGAATAGGTAAGTAGACGACTACCTGTAGATCCAACGAAGGTACAGGACCGTAATATTTGTCACGACACTACTTGTAACCCCATATACACAGAGAAGGTTAAGACCAAAGGAACCACACAGGGTCTTCACCCTAACGACCCAGTATGTCGTCAAGATAAACGTTAAAAAATTCCTTAGAGGTGTGACAAGAGGTATCACCGAAATGATCAAACGTTATGGTGGTTGTCATATTCTCCAAGGGAAAAGAGATGTGGGAGAGGTCATAAATAACGAACATCTGAAGACCTATCGTCGGTAAGACTGACCGTACTTTACTATGGAGTAACACCAAAACTAAACGTAAGGAGACTATTACTCACTACAACTCGTGGAAAAGTACACAAACAATCGGTAGACATACAAAAGAAACCTCTTTACATACAAATCAGGAAACCGGGTGAAAAACTAACCCAGTAAATAAAAAGACCTTAACTCGACTTGTTCAACGTACATATAAAAACTCTAATCAACAAACAGTCAACGAAGTAAACGATAATAAAAGAGGGTAAGTCTTCCGACAGAAAAGTGGAACGTATACAGAAAAGGAAACAACACGTCTTCGAAAATTAAAATTAATCTAGGGTAAACAAATAAAACGAAAATAAAGGTCATAAGACCCTCCACCCAGTGTCTTCTAGAACGACACTAAATACAACCTCTCACAAAACGGATACAAGAGAAGATTCTCAAAATATCAAAGACCAGAATACAAATCTAGAAATTAGGTAAAACTCAAATAAAAACACACACTACAATCTTTCACAAGATCAAAGTAAGCAAATGTTCACCAACTGGTCAAAAGGGTCGTGGTGAACAATTTCTTTAACAGAAATGAGGTAAAATATAAGAACGGAGGAAAGGGTTTCTATTCCACAGGTATATACACGCATAAATAGAGAACCGAAAGCTAAAACAAGGTAACTAGATATATAGACAGAAACACGGTCATGGTATGACAGAACTACTGACACCGAAACATCATCTCGGACTTCAGTCCGTTCAACTAAGGAGGACAAGGTAAGAAGAAAGAGTTCTAACGAAACCGATAAGCTCCAAAAAACATAAAGGTATGTTTAGAACTTTAATAAACAAGATCAAGACACTTTTTATGGGGACCATCGAACTATCCCTCACGTAACTTAGATATCTAACGAAACCCATCATATGAGTAAAAGTGATATAACTAAGAAGGCTAGGTACTTGTACCATATAAAGAGGTAGATAATCACAGGAGAAACTAAAGAAAGTAGTCACAAAATATCAAAAGATATATATCCAGAAATCAAAGAAATCCATCTATATAAGGATTCATAAAATAAGAAAAGCAACGTTACCACTTACCTTAACAAAGGAATTAAAGAAAAAGATGAAAGAGTAATAAGCACATATCCTTACGTTCCCTAAAGACACACGACTAAAATATAGGACGTTGAAATGATATAAGTAACCAAAGGAGGTCATTAGAAAACCACTTCAGAAATCCCAAAAGATACATCTCCTAGTACAGTAGACGTTTGTCACTCTCAAAATGAAGAAGAAAAGGTCAGACCTAAGGAAAATAAAGAAAAAGACGAGACTAACGACACCGGTTTTGAAGGTCTTGATACAACTTATCACCGCCACTTCCTCCCGTGGAAACAGAACAAGGACTGAAATCCCCTTTACGAAAGTTAAAAAGTGGTAACTCCTATTACAAACGACACCCAAAATAATACAACTCCATACAAGGAAAATAAGGACAAAAGACCTCTCAAAAACAGTATTTACCTACAACTTAAAACAGTTTCCAAAAGAGATGTAGATAACTCTATTAGTATAACGAAAATAAAAAGTTAAACAATTACACCACTTAATGTAACTAACTAAACGTCTATAACTTCATAGGAACGTATGGACCATATTTCGGTGAACCAGTACCACATACTAGAAAAATTACACAACAACCTAAGACTAACGATCTTAAAACAACTCCTAAAAAACGTAGATATAAGTAGTCACTATAACCGGACAACAAAAGAAAGAAACATCGTAGAAACAGTCCAAAACCATAATCCCACTACCACCGGAGTATCTTACTCAAACCTTTAAATGAAAGGAGACGTTAAAAGACCTTCTCAAACTCGTCCTATCCACAATCGAGAAGAGCTTTAAAAACCATCTTAAGTCGACACTTCGGCAGACCTGGACCCGAAAACAAACGACCTTCTAAAGACTAATGTCAAAGTTAAAGGTACGAACACTACCCAGACAATGCTAAAAGATAAAGAAGGACCAAGTCAAAACCTTTCAACATGAAAAGATTCTTAAACAGGTAAAGAAGGTGCAACAGGTAAAATAACCGTATATTAACGACTATCATCAGAGAATACTAGGAAACACAAAGACACAACAGACAACACTAGAAAGGTAAAAGTAAAGGTTAAAATAACTAAACTAAAAAGAGGGAAACAAAGAACTACTCAGACCGATTACCAAACAGTTAAAATAAATAGGAAAGTTTCTTGGTCGAAAACCGAAACAACTAAAAACGATACCAGAGAAAACAAAGAAAACGTAAATAAAGACGGGATTAAAAATTCTAAAGAAAGGAAGATGATTGGGACCCCAAGAGGTTAAGAAGGAAAAGATCAACAAAATCCACATTTCAATCCAATAAATAAACTGAAAAAAGAACAAAGAACTCCATACGGACATAACGATACTTGAAAGGGTAGTCGTGACGAAAATATCACAGGGTGTCCAAAACCCAGCAACACAAAAGTAAAAGTAATCAAAGATACGTATAAAACTAAAGAAAAAACTAAAGAAGACACTAAACAACCAATAAGTCTTCGCACAACAAGTCGGAGGTATACAACCTTAAAAATTATCGAAAAGAAGACATTAACTTTGTATTAGTTACGCAATACCAGTCTTTTCTACGAACCTTACTAAAGCTAAAAAACCTTAAATAGTTCCAATCTAAATACCGGGTCCTACACTAGATAGGACCTCTTCCAAGGTACTCGTGAACTCTTGTTCCACTTTAAGTAACAAAACCCCACTTTACAGGATATCTATAGTTAATCCAGATTGACCAGATAAAATAGTAAATTTCAAACACAAAGAAACAATTAAAAGACAAATCAACCGGACAGGTATCCACACTCACCCCATAATTTCAGAGGGTGATAATAACACAATAACAATTAAAGGGGAAAGTACGAACAATCGTAAACAGAATGTATAACACCACGAGGATACAACCCACGTATATATAAATATTAACAATATAGANTATAGTTAATCCAGATTGACCAGATAAAATAGTAAATTTCAAACACAAAGAAACAATTAAAAGACAAATCAACCGGACAGGTATCCACACTCACCCCATAATTTCAGAGGGTGATAATAACACAATAACAACTAAAGGGGAAAGTATGAACAATCGTAAACAGAATGTATAACGCCACGAGGATATAACCCACGTATATATAAATATTAACAATATAGAAGAAGAACCTAACTAGGAAACTAGTAATACATCACCGGAAGAAACAGAGAAAAGTGTCGGAAACAAAATTTCAGATAAAATAGACTATACTCATAACGATGAGGACGAAAGAAAACCAGAGATAAACGTACCTTATAGAAAAAGGTCGGGAAGTGAAAATCAGACATACATAGGGGACAAAACTCCACCTAGAGAACATCTGTTGTATATATCCCCAGAACAAAACCGTAGGTAAGTCGGTCAGAAACAGAAAACCAACTCCGTAAGTTGGATAAATAAAAATTCCATTAATAACTATTCATACTAGGGTAACGGTAAATGAAATAACAAAACTCAAACTCAAATATGTGGGAAAAACACAAAGGACAGTTCTTATAGGAAATCGTAAACACCTCACGACCAAACCACCACGACTTAAGAGAGTCGAAAACGAACAGTCATTTCTAAAACTAAAGAGGAAGTATAAACTTACTCTAGGAGCGACCCATGTCATTAGACCCGACATCCAATAAAAGAAAGTAGTGAAATTCATACAGAACGGTAAGGGAGGACCGGACTTCTCAAAGAGGACTTTCTAGTCGAGAATAGGAATACCCTTAGAGGAACACACAATGGAAACAAAAAGGGAACGACGAAAATTATAAACAAGAAACACAAACTAGAAACTATTAAACTAATTATACACAGAACCACTCAAAACGGAACCCAAATGGGACAAACGCTGACAGACCAAAAGAACCTGAACCCACTAATAAAGGAAGGGGTAAAATCCCTTCAAAAGTTGATAATAGAGGAGTTCCTAAAAGAGTATCAGAAAGAAAACAGAAGAAAAAGACCCGAGGATACTAAGCTTACAACCCCGTAAATTATAACAGGACCTCCAGAGACTCTAACAGGAGTAAAGAAAATTAAGTAAAAAGAAAAAAGGAGAGACTAAGTGAATAAAGATGTAAAGATAGAAGATGAAGTGATTAGGATAGAAGACGGAGACAATAAGATGATAAACAACGGAGATCTCACAAAAACTAGAGTAAATAACGTAATAAGTAATATATAACTGTAAAAATAAAGAAGTTCCAGGAACAATTTGGAAACAACGTAGAAGAGTTAGGAACAGAGGTCCGATAAATAGACACTAAGGTAAAACTAAAGTTCTAAAACCTAGTAAAAGTGATAGTTATAAGTCTTAAGAAGGAGTCCATCTAAGGGATAGAGAAGGAGAAAACAAACCAAACGACCCGTAAAGAGGATAAGGAAATGGACGACTCATAAGGAGACAGAGAAGTAGGACAAATATAACGACTCAAACCCCACCGGAAAGACATAAGACCCTTAAACACCTCAAGAGAAATAATACCTCAAAGGAGTGACACCCACCCAAACATGTCCACCGAACAGTTCCAAAGGACCAATCGCTTCGAACATAGCCACAAGACCACCCACCTCGACCTAAAGAAGAGAGACCTCACGTTACTTCACAGGTCGTTACTCAATACTCTACAGTTACTCAAACCTCATTAAAACCCGTCGGTCATATAACCGCGAGTCCCGACACAAGGACCCAACGACCTCTTAAACACACGATACAGAACGAGACCTTGAACAACCGGGAACACCACGAACCAAAGTCACATCCATACCTCCGTAAACTACTCGAGGACCGACAATTACAAGGGACCTCAGTCCTCAAGAGACCACAAGAGTCCTAAACCTGAATTCGGAGGACGAAGACCAAAAGTTAGAATAAAAATGTCATCAGAGTTCTGAAGAGGTAGATATGTCGCGGTAACTATTTTGTAGATCCAATTTCTGCTTTTCAAAGAGGTGTCACTCCCTGTGGGTCTCTCCAAGTGTCTCAATGTACATCCTCTCCCTCCTCCCTCAATCTCTACTGGACTTACTCTACTCCACTTTAGTTTTCTCTTCGCTCATTCGATCGGTCATTAGTGAAGGAATACACACGAGGTGTCAGACCCGACGAGTCTCTACAAGTACCTTGATATGTCTCTTCTCTTCTCCCTCCTTACTCTGTCTCCACCGACCCTCCTATTTCCCCCCCTAGTCTTTCTCTCTCTGTCTAGGTCGGTCGTTAGTCAAGGGATTCACAAGAGGTGGAAGACCTTGTGTTTCTGTAAGTCTCAACCCATCTATTCTCTTCCCCTCCCTCCTCTATCTTCGCTGGACCACCTCTTTTTCCTCTCAGGTTTCTCCCTCTCTCGTCAGTTTAGTCATTAGAGAGAGGGTTCATTTTTACCCATGACTTCTAACCTAAGAATTTCCATGTTTAACCATTGTTTATGGTTTTTCGTTTCTAATTTTTAGATCGCATCTCC
Source organism: Capra ibex (assembly GCA_006410555.1). Taxonomy (NCBI): domain Eukaryota; kingdom Metazoa; phylum Chordata; class Mammalia; order Artiodactyla; family Bovidae; genus Capra; species Capra ibex. The sequence continues at coordinate 3,597,236 of SJYO01026388.1, read as the reverse complement.
AACCTAAAAGTTTTTATGTTATAATTTTTTTCAGTCTTTTTAATATTTTATATATATGTACTTCAAACGAAATTTTTTATCCCGCAAAAAACGTTTCACCACCAATATTTTTACTTTTAATTTCCTCTTTATCTCCTGAATTTTAAATTTTTTAAAAATTTTTTCTTACTAACATTTTTATCATTTTTATATAGATCCTGAAAGAGACCACAACAACGCCCGTCACACCCCAGTCAAGTAAAAACCTATCAAGGAACCAGACCGAATATAAAGAGTTCTAGATATCTGGGGAAGGATACATCAGTCATGATTGATGTCCCAAAATTAGATAACGTGGACAGTGAAGGTTCCACCAAGGGAGATAAAATCGAAGAAGACAAACGACCAGAGAAGTCACAGACTAAAGACGGGACTTTTTTTCCCCTGCCACCACCTGTGAAAAAATCCGAGTAAACAAGTCAGCGCGACACCCCTCCCTCCCTACGACGTTTGTTTATTGTGACCGCACACGAACGTCACAGAGTCGGTGAGATCCGAACGGGTGAGAGTGCCACGTACAGAGGAGGGACGGGTGTGACGAGTCCGAGATACAACGGGACGACCCTCGGCAAACTCCGGACGGGACCCGACGTACGTGGAGGGTCCAGATTCGGCGAGTCCAAGTCCGCGAGTCCTTCAGAAATCTCCACGACTGAGTCAACCCGGACGTAAAACACGGGAAGGGTCCAGGTTCGTCGAGTCCACTACTCCACAAACCGTTCGCGTCAGTGACGTTGAATAACGGAGGGGGTAGGGACGGCAAGTCAAAAGACCCACATGTTGGTCACGTGGAAGAGTCCGTCTATCACTGACAGGTCTTGGGGTTCTTCAGAATCAATCGTTTCTTCGGACGAACGTCAAACCATCTATTACAGAGAGACCCCGACGTTAACGGCGGAAGACCGAGACCGATGGACAGTGACCTCCCCCTACCAGATATCGACTGATCGAGACATGTCAGGAAACGAGACACTCGTCGGACCACCACAGAATCCAATCTCGAAAACGTACCATCGATAGGGTGTCAGACCAAACGATCGGGTTCATTCAAGCGAGTCTAACGGGAGCCCCGTAAGTCCGGTCTAGGAATGAGATTCGTTACGTCGGGCGCGGAGGAACGGGGCGGGGGAGAACGATTACCACCTACGTCCGCAGACGCGACGAAGAGGTGACCCCCTCAATGGCAACCCGTACATTAGACACCCAAAATTAATAAATAAATAAAAAGTAGGGTCAATACAATGGGAGACACCAAGGTTCCGAGTGGTGTCTGAGTCGTCCCTCTCACAAAGGACCACAAACCTTTGACGAGAGAAAAATTATGAGGGAAGGGTCCTACCTCGAGACAGGGATGGAGAAAACAGAGAAAAAAAACAGAAAATATAAAAAAGGATGGAGGAAAGTTTCTGTTACCCGACGAAAAGACCCACAGACTACAAGAGACGACCGTAAGTCTTCAACAAAACACTTAAATGAGTCGTAAATTTACAAGAAAACTACTTAAAAACCCCTTTTTCACCAGAGGGGTAGGATAAGAAGACGGTAAAATCCCGGTGGGGGGGTTTTTTTATGGGAAGTCATATACGGGACACTATTACCATGAGGAAATTCGTAGAGAGGAAAGGTCACTCGTGTTACAATTTGAAAGATTCATTCTCCACGGTCTTTCTTGTCTGAGGGGACTACTGAGACAGACCATGAACCACTCAGACAGTACACACATATTCTTGTAGATCACCTCGAAACAGGAATTCTTATCAGGGGATTACCACCAGGAAACCACTTGCACGTTAATCACGAATAACTCGAGTCAGTGAGTCAGCACAGGTTGTGAAACACTGATAAACCTGATATCGGGTGGTCCGAGAAGACAGGTACCCTAAAGGGTCCGTTCTTATGACCTATCCTAATGGAAAAGGAAGAGGTCCCCTAGAAGAACTGCGTCCCTAGTTTGGTCTCAGAGGACACAAAGGACGTGAAGTTCGTCTAAAAGATGGACGACGCGGTAGTCTCTTCGGGGTTGAACGTCAAACGAGACCGTTATTGGTCAGTCATTTAGAGTAGGGTCTTTGGTAGTAGGGTTTGCCAATAAGACTTACAACAGGTTTGGCCGAGGTATAATGTGTAATTGTGAGTTTCAGTATAGTTCTCAAGATCGTACCGTTCGAAAAAGTGTCGGACGGGGGGAATTGAAGGGGACGTAAGGGTAAGGAGACATTCGGGACATGTGGAACACACACTGAACTTTTCAAAGACTGGTGGGACAAGGTATGGACACGAGGTCCAGTGAAAGACGAATGGGTCATTGATGTATAGTTGGAGTGTAATCGGTTCGGTCGTTTGAAGAAACGAGAGGTCACTCATCTTGGTGTGGAAGAGTGTGTTCGAGACTTTTAGATGGTACCTATAAGAAGGAGTAAGGGTTCTATAATGTAACTCAAAAGAATAGAGAATTCCAATGAAAATGGTACGAATTTATCAATAAATATAATTTGAATGGGACAAATTAGATGAGATCCCAAAGACAAAAGACTCACTTAGATCTGAATAGGTAGTCTTATATGTCGAGGATAGACATATAGGTACAATCTTTACTTTTATTTTAGTATACAGTTTAAGTCCTGAAAGGTTTATCCGAAGTTACCCAGAGAAGACTGAAAAGTTCTAAGATTATAACTTTCCACACAGATAAATAGAAGGGTACTTTTTTTAGTAGACCATATTTTGAATGTACTGTCTCTTTAAATGGTCACAGAATTATGAATGATGTTTTTTATTACTGGATACTTTAAAACGTATACCAGTACCATAGTCTAAACAAAAGGATGATATTTGTTGATCTTTTAACCTATTTAATATACTCTTCGGAAAAAGTTCGAAACCTGTCGTACGTTGTGGTCTCAAAGTGTATATTCTCTTTCTTTTGTTTACTATGTCCAGGATATTGAGACTAAAATGTGAAACTTCGTTAAAGTCTGGAGTCACATCCCTCTCCATTGACTTCGTCTTCCACAGAGGAGTGACTTAACTTCTACGTCTTTAGTTCGTGTCCTTCTGGTTCTACGGTTTTACATACTCAGTACTATATACCCTACATATGTCACTCTTTCGAGGTCTTTAGACGGAGACCTAGTGTCACTCAGATGACATGTAAGGTGAACGTACATATAACTTATTTTGAGGTGTTCCTGTCTGTTTCTCACTACCTACGGATACTCAAATCGTCTAGGATTTTGAATACGTCCCGATCATATGTAGCTTAAATATCACTCAGTCTCACTTCTATACATCATTTTATGAATGTAGTAAGTTAATTCTATCCACTTAGTGTTACATCATCTTACCTATTGAATGAGTTTCGTTCTAAAGTATCTGAAGGAGATAGTTTAGAATTTATATTCGAAACTACCTTAGTTCTACTAGACGTTCTTCGATTGTAGGACGGTTTTATTGAGATTATAACGAATCTTCTTGTATTATTTTAGTTACGTAGGTAGTTTGATTATTATGGTTACAAGGTATAGATTTTTTAATAATTTGTACTTGTTTTTCCTCCACTTATAATAGTAATCAGTATTTTCTTAGTCAATTATCTTTGTCTGGATTTTAATTTCTCTTTTTGTAGTTTGTTTTTGATATTTTGTAGTCAATACGGGGGTTTTCTATTTCCTTTTGTATATATATTACTCCTTTATTTATGTTCTTTTTTAGTAGTTAATTCTATTGATCATTAATTTTTAATAGACTTTACTTTTCGGTAATCTATCCGTGGTTTTACTCTTTTCTAGTCATCTATATACTATTTTTGCGACACTTTACTTGTTGTAACTCTTAAATATTTTAAGTTAAAATTTTAATTTAAAGAATTCTATTATGTCAATAACACGTAAACCCTTGTTTCTAATATAAAAAAATACTTTTTTGAATGTAATTTTATACTTTAGGTCCTAATGACAAAGATCAGATAAACCTAAACATTTAAAAACGAAATTATGTTAGTAAAACAAAGTCCGTAAATCGTCATATTATAAACTTTACATATGAACATTACTGTATTATCAGAAATTGTATTTTAAGGATTATATGTCCTGAAGGGACCACCGAGTCACCATTCCTTATGTGCACAGTTATGTCCTCTACACCCAAATTATGGACCCACCACTTCTAGAGGACATCTTCCTTTACCGTTGAGTCAGGTCATAAGAACGGACCCTTTAGGGTGGTTGTCACGAAACGTTGAGATACCCGTCCTTCCGATGTCGGGTATCTCAACGTTTCGTGACCTGTACTGAATCGTTGATTTGTAGTTGTTATTATAATTATTCTGAAGGGTTCTGACACATTTTTCTATAATGTGTTCATTGTTAAATTATTTACTTCCCTCGTCCCATTTCGTCTCATGTTTGAAAATCCAATATTTAAAATTTTATTTATAGAGATACATTTTTGTGTGTCTTTTGTACTTTTGAGTGATATTAGAGTGGTAAAAGGTATTAAGTACAAAACGAGCTTTAAAGGTACCCTTAAACCTTCTTCCTTTTACTTCGTTAACACGAGTGTTTTAATAGAATTAGTCTTTTTAGACTTGTATAGATAAAAATCTTCACTACTAAAAAGTTTCATCCTTGTGTTATTTTGTTTGGTATCGGTTTTTCTTACTGGACGGTAAGAAGTCCGTGATCCTGGAAATATGTCTCATTCGTCAACTCTAATTTTTCTCTTACTTAATATCGCTTTTTCCAGAAGGGAGACTCGACTGATTGTGTCAAGGTACGTAGAGATGTGATCAATAACAAAAGTCCTTTCTTTTTTAGTCTAATAGGAGACAGTAAAGAATGTCGTACTAAAGGTTAAGTCCAACGTCAGAATATTCTTTGGATCTTTTTCTTTTTTTTTTTTTTTTTTTCGTAACAGATAGAGGGAAGGTCGATTGATAAATTCTTCTCTTCCTTCAGGTACGGAAGAGAGAGGTATCATTCGTTCCCTGTTTTCTGTCTTAATTCCAAACCTGTCTCATGTAAGATTTTTCCAATTTCACAATCAACGAGTCAGTACAACTTGAGACACTAGGGTACCTGATATCGGACGGTCCAAGGAGACAGGTACCTTAAGAGGTCTGTTCTTATGACCTCACCCATGGGTAAGGGAAGAGACCCGACAGAAGGACTGGGTCCCTAGCTTGATTTCAGAAGGCGTAACGTCGGTCTAAGAAATGGTAGACTCGGTGGTTTTTCAGGGATGTGAGATTATATTTCAATTATTTTTACTGTGACTTTCTCTTACACTCCAGTCTTTTCTGCAGTCATTGGAAACTTGTATTATTTTAGTTAATGACCGCCTTCCTAACGTTCAGTATACATTTCTGACACTGAGAATATCCAGTTCAGGATATAACATCTGCGACGATGATTTTGTTTGTTTGTTTGTTTGTTTTTTTGTTTATGATTAGTCAAGACACATTCTATATGAACTAGATCGATCTACAAGTCCGTTGGTCTCGAACTTATTTTTTATTTTCTTTTGGTCCGACGAGACAGGCACCTTAAGAGGTCCATTCTTATGACTTCACCCAACGATAAGGGAAGGGTTCCCCTAGAAGGACTGTGCCTAACTTGGGTGTAGAGGACGTAATGTCCGTCTAAGAAATGGTAGACTCGGTCGAAATCTCTCCACTTTCCTTCAATTTTTCGTTCCTTCCCGAAGACCTACCCGACTCGCTTCGTTGACACTCTCTCTTGACGAGTTCACCTTGTGTGATTGATCGGATTCTTTATAGACACCCCTGAAGGGACTTCCAGGTCACCAATTCTACAGTTAAAGGTTACGTACCCCACGACCCAGTCAGGGACGAACCCCTCGATTCTAGGGTGTACAGAGAGTCGGATTTTTGGTTTTGTATCTTGTCTTCGTTATGACGTTGTTTAGGTTTTGTCTGAAATTTTTACCGAGTGCAAATTTTCTTTTTCTTTTGTAGACACACACGTAGAGGTAACACACCAGTCACTTCAATATATTAGTAAATATCTACTTTCTAATCTCACCGATAGGTTATAATTCGAAAATATGGACTCAAAGGAATGTCCTACGTTAAAATCAAAATGAGGACCTTCGAAATTTATTTGTCAACGACTTTTGAAGAGACTTTATTTGCTTACACTTATAAATGTTCTCCTTGACTCGACCATTGACCATTTACCCCTCAACATAAAAGAGAGTAAGAAACTTCAGTCAAAGTTCCTACCTCTATAACAATTGCCTCTTAATCTCACTACTTTTACAACATGTGTTCCCCTGGGTAAGGTCCCGGGCTTTGACCCGAGAACAGATTGTGAACCTTTACTTAACAGGTTCCTCCGTGTACACAACTGTTTCGTTCTCTAAAATAACCCTTTCCCGCGGGCCCACCTCTCGTCCTCCCATTTCCTTGGGTCCTCTTGACGAGACGGGGCACTAAGTGTCAGAGTCCAAAACACCATTAACCTAATCAAAGGTCCACCAGAAACCGGTCAGAAAGATTAAGTCTCAGAAAGGACCACCACTTACGTAGTGAGTCGGTTTTACCTAAGATCGTTCTCCCTAAGACCCTTCACCTACCTGTGCTTCACAGAGGAAAGTTGGAAAGGGCTTGAGAAGACCAACCACCACCGAATAATCAAGGTATAAGGAATAGTCCTAGAGGACAGTATTTTGTTGAGTACGTTTACCAATGATACCACAGACCGGTCCCACCCCTCAAAGTTAGTCACACTAAGGGGATTGGTTTTCCGGTGTCTATTTCTATTAGTTTCCTAAGGGAGAGGTTTAGGAACTATGAGGGGACATAGGTGTGGGGCTCTCTCAACGTTCCTAGTGTCATTTTGGTATAGGTACTGGGATCCACGTAAAGGTTTACTGTTCTGTCGTTAATATTTTGAAAATATCTAAAGTGAACTGATTTAATGAATATATTTCCTTCACTCCTGCTTCATATTGTAAATTTTGAAAGTTTTAAGATCCCGTCGTTTATTGTTATTCGAATTATGAATACACGTAAAAAATCACTCAGTCTATGTTCCGTTATTAGATATTACTGTTATACAAGTGGGTGAACCTAAAATGTCACGATGGATTTATGTACATACTAAGAGAGTGGTGTCAACACACGACATCTTTACCTTCCGTGGTTACTCATGACTGTAGTCGAACCGGTAACACACAAAGACTTCACCCCTGGTAAGGCTGTTACTGAAAAGTAGAACAAGTCACCCTCCCTGACGGTACTGGGACGTCTTCCTACTTACGTGTTCTTTTTTCACTAAACTGTAGGTCGAGATTCCTCCCTCAATTCATTTTTGTGGGATATAAAATCGATTAGAGAACTTAAGTATTCATGTAAAGTTACTAAGAGTTTAACGTTGATTCACTCTGTGAAATGTCTCTTCCTCAAAACATTTGTTTTATATTAATTTACTACATTTTACGACAAAAAGTGTCTGGTATTTTAAAAAGAGACAATTTCGACCAGTTTAGTGTAAACGAAGATGAAGGTTTACTAAAGAGAACTAATATCCCCTTAGAAAAAAACACCTATGTTTTACTTTCGAATTTAATAAAACGTCAGTAGTGGAAATTAATACAGGAGGACCAGAATGTATCATTAATTTATCAAAAAAAAAATTTACCATAGAGTCTATCTGAAATATTAAGAAGGTAGAGAAAGTCACAAGTGTGTTTAAGTAAATTGAACGACTCTCAGCCAGAAGGAATAAATTTATCGTCAGAGTACACACTGACTTTAAGAAAGATGAGGAAGGGACTTTAGGGAGGGACTGTATCGTAGAACCTTACCTCACTTTTTCTGTCCTCGAAGACCGTACGTAAAGAAGGACGAGGAAGAGATTAAATTGGAGACTTCAACTCTGTCACGAGTTCCAGTTAAGATACCTTTAATCAACCGAAGTTTAGTCAAATGGTTTTTGGTTAAGAGGGTTTTTAGTCAAAAGGTTTCTCGATTAACACACTTATTAGCTAAAGATATTTGACATATATACTAAAATATTAAGTATGATTTACGATTTAAAAGTAACTAAACTCCAAAAATACTTCTAATAAACTTATTGAAAGTGAAAAAAGAAGAAAATATAGTAAAATTCGACTGGACAGTACATAACAAAACGTCTAAAAACTGATGTCCCGTGAGTTTTCTCTCTCCCATCACGAATTTAAACCGTATAAGAGACAGACCGGTACTCACCCACCCGGACTAAAGTTAACCTTCCTTACTAAAAATTTTTTAATAAATCTTTCTCCACACGAGATACCTCTCATCATCCACGACGTAGTAACTCTTCTTCCACACTTTTCCTCCTAGGATACAAATATCGTTCTATTTCGTAGTAAATCCAGAGGATTTTGTCCCCTATCCGACCACCTGTTCTCTTCGAATTAACTCCTTGGTTTATGTCATCCTCTACTTTACTTCTACAATTCTTACTCCCGGATTATCCCTCGGTTTCTTAATCCTTCGTCTACAAAGGATAGTTCATCGTAAGGAGAAGAACAGACCAGACTACACCTGTCCACCACCGGTTGAACAGGACGACTCTTTCTCCAAGTAAGGACACTCGACGAAATTCGTGACACCCAAGGGAACCGAAGTTTGACCAACGTAGTGTAGTGGAAAGAGACCACGTGTTTGGAGAAACTGTTGTGTTCGAACGTCAAGACCGTTGTACCATTGAAGGTCAGAGTAGGTTAGACGTGTCAGTTTAACAGTTTGAAACCCTTCCTCTTCCTAAGTGGAGGATAAGGAGAGTTGTCAGAATGAAGTCCTCCTAGTCAGAGTCAGGTGTAAGACATTCGTCAGACAGATGGTAGACTAGAACGTGTTCATCGTGTTCTCTTCTAGTGTTACAAAGGACCAGTTACTTGTTTAGTTACGGTCGGAAAAAAAAGTTTCGTTAGAGGTAAGTCAGAAATATTCACTAATCAAAACTACCCTTCTTTAACGTCACGTGCCCCGATTATAAACGAGATGATTAGAAGAGGACTGTAATAACCTCCCCCTTTCACTGTTATAGTAATTGAAAATATCGATATGACTAAAAAAATATTGATCGTAGGTAAACTCTATCGGTCACGACACGATCTGACCTATTGTTTATTTATAGTAAGGACCACTTTAAATAAGAGACTCGAACGTGCAAAGTTGTTTAGGATACTCTTCTAAAGACCAGGATTAGTCTTTACCCAGAGTCTTAAATGTCTAACCCTATATACAAAGGAAACTAGAGATCAAAGCCCAAAACTATTGTTAAGATCCTGGGTTCTTTTTAGGGTGACTCGGTAAGATTTGGTAAGAAATTACTACGACGATACTACTTTTCATAAAGTAACGGAAAAATTTACTCGGATACCAATGTAATAGGTTACGAAAGAAACTAACTACCATCTCTCGTACACCACTACGAATAGGTAAAATAAGTATACGAATATTTTGTGTATATGAGAATTAAACATACTACGAGGTCTGTTATTCTATTTGTTTTTACTCTTATTTATTTATATTAATCTTGGTACTTCAGTTCTTTGATTTAAAAATCCCTTCTTATTTTTATCCTGGAATTGTACATGTCTATTTTATGTCGTTGTCAATTTACACCCTCTAATGTGTATGTACTAATGTGTATGTTCTATTTAAACTGGACCCAGAACTTATTTTCTATCTTTACCCTTGGTTTTTTTATCTTTCTTCTACATACTGGTATAATACTTTTGTAATGGGAGAGAAGATTTTATATCAACTATTATTGAAGATTGAGACTTAAAAAAATAACTTAATAATATTTTAGAATTTAGACATACATCTAATTGAACCCGTAAGAGTCAATATAGTATCTTAAAATTCTTTGGTTAAAACGATAAGATGTAAAATCGGATTAACAACTCATGGATTATTAGACACGGATAGTCCTTATTTTCTATGAGAAATGGAAGTTCTTAAGTCAGATCATTATTTGTTCATATTATTCACTAAGTATGGTAAGGTAAGTTGAAAAGTTACACTTATTCTTTCTTCCGTCGGACATTAATTCTACTAGGAAGCATACAGTCTTTAGTAGACGTAAGATGGTGGGAACTTAATCAAAAAAGTGTTGAGACCCACTACTGCCTATGAAAGAAAAATTCCCCGTCAAAAAATTTAGTATAACGAAGATTCTCAAGACCCGACCATATATTTACCGAAGTGAAGAATTTGAACTGTCTTAAAATCGTCGAACACAAGTCACTGAGGAGTCGTTACTTACACGTTGGGTAGATCGTGTGATTGAACTATGGTCTTTACTATTTCTTTTTAAAGAAACAATTTTATTAAAATAAACTATACCTTACATATATAGGTGTCTCACTTATTCTTTTAGGTTGTTGTCAAGAACTAAGAAAATTTAATTCTTCCCTCATAAATGTTTAATATTGAATTTTTTTTCTTATCCTTCTTAAAAATTTAATTATGAATATTTAAACCTTACAATTTATGTTTGTTACTTTACTTTTGTAAAGGAAGTTCATACTGTTACACTTATTAAAATGAAACTTAATTTTAAGATAAATTGGATAAAAAAATTTATTGATTCTGTATTTTCCTTTATTTTCCTAGTTCTTTAGTAGCGTAAAATAGTCCTTCTTTATCTTTATTATAATAAGTGTATTTTAAAAATAGTTATCGTATATTCATTGTGTTTGATAATTCTCTTTAATTCGAATGACGACTAAAAAATTTCTAAAAAAATAAAAGATTTTAAAGATATTACATATGTATAATGAAAATAGTAGGGTTTTATTATAAACAATACTTTTCGACATTCGTTAGTTAAAGGTGTATGGGTTAAAAGATTTACTTGTTAAAACTTCTAAAACCTTCTTAAAGTATATATATATAAAAAAATAAAACAACAATACTAAAAAATTTTTGTTTAAGGTCGATAGTAAATTACAACAGCGATATTTGAAGTCGTATATGGAAGTTTTTCATACTTGTTAAAGGACACATTTCACTTACCGAAAAAGTATGTATTGTTCTAATCTTTTAAGGAAATACAGTTAATTATAACTCGTACATTATTTAAGGAATCTAAAAATTTTTTTGTGAAAAAGTATAAATGAAACAGATTTAGTTCTAAGACTTTTAAGTATACAATCAGTGTAAACGAATACTCCTAGAGAAAGCTATGTCTCGTCAGGAGTGATTGACAAAGATTCGGCAACTAACCAAAGTCTTTATTCAAGAGAAATTGAAGTTCCCGTAAGGATAAAAATTGAAGGAGAGGTACCGAATACGATCAGTATTAATATCAGTAAAAATACGGTAGATCTGATAATCAGATAGATATTTGTAAAGAAAGTAAAGGAACAAAAGTAAAATCTTCTTTAAGGAAGTCAGTTCCTAAATAAAGATAAAATAAAAGAGACTGTATAAATCTCCTCAGACTAAGGGTTATAGTAAATCTTTCTTTCTTTTTACAAAAGAAATATTTTTTCACTACAAACAAAAATTCAAATCCTCTACGTTGGTCTCTCATGACTTAAACTTTATAAACAAGATTATCAGGAAAAGAAATACTATGTGTTGACCACCTCTTTTAGTCGTGAGGTTTACCGATTTTTAAAACAAAATTTGTAAAGACAGAACAATGAAACTGACTAATTTTAGAACGAAAAAAAGAAAGGGTTCTAACTAAAAGAGACATTTGTAAAATCTTATATATAGAACACTTGAACTAAAGGAAAACGGAAAAAAAGGAAACTCAGAAAAGGAAGTTTACATAACAGATACTAACTATGATCCTTCGTATGTAGATACTAATTATACTCGAATCCATTGTATTCGTTTACTCATAATTGGACTAAAACAAAAACTTCCTACTCGGAAACCGATTTATAAAATTTCATAATTTATACGGTCATAAAGTTAAAGTATAAGGTTTTTATTGAAATTATTTCTGTCTTGTTAAATATCAGACTCAAAAATATGTAAAATTTTAAAAAAACAACAACAACGAACTTTTTTTTAGTCCATGTCTTAAAACGAAAAGGAGACTTGGATACACTCATTCTTAATTGAGACTAAAGTCGTCCTAAAGGTTGGATCGAAGTAGAAGAAAGGAAATTTTAGTTTAAACCGAGGATACTTCTTTTGTCCTGTCTCATTCCGTATAAGTCATCGAAAGATACTGTAAGAACAGAGGAATCTCTAACGTGTGGCTAAACACATACACAAATCAAAACAAACTTGTATATAAACAAGAGACATTGATACACCCTAACATAACAAACTCTTTGTTTGTATCATGTTAAAAAATTTTTTATGTTTCATGAAGACAGACCAAAAAATAGGGTTCTTGTTAAAAGGTGTCTCTATGAGAAAATGAGGTCCTAGTAGTATTTAAAAGGACTAGCGTCCGTGTTTCCGGTTACCAACAACTAGGTAGACGACCTTATTAAGTAATGAAATATAGAATCTAATTACTTTCAAAAACGAAAAATATATACTCCACGAGTAAGTGAGTCAGTACAAACTGATAGACATCGGGATACCTGACATCGGACGGGTACTTTAAAAAATCCGTTATTATGACCTCATCCCCCGATAAATGAAAAGCTCCCTTAGAAGGACTAAGTCCCTAGTTTGGGTCCAGAGGACGTAACCGTACACTTAAGAAATGGTGATCGTGTTGGAGTCTATACGTCTACTATGGTGGGAATACCGTCTTTCACTTCTCCTTGATTTTTCGGAGAACTACTTTCACTTTCTCCTCTCACTCTTTCAACCGAATTTAGAGTTGTAAGTCTTTTACTTCTAGTACCGTAGGTCAGAGTAGTGAGGTACCCTTTATCTACCTCTTTATCACCTTTGTCACAGTCTGAAGTAAAAAAAAACCAGAGGTTTTAGTGACGTCTATCACTAACGTCGGTACTTTAATTTTCTACGAATGAGGAACCTTCTTTTCAATGCTGGTTGGATCTATCGTATAAGTTTTCGTCTCTGTAATGAAACGGTTAATTCCAGGTAGATCAGTTCCGTAACCAAAAAGGACACCAGTACATACCTACACTCTCAACCTGACACTTCTTTCGACTCGTGGCTTCTTATCTACGAAAACTTTACACCACAACTTCTTCTGAGAACACCCAGGGAACCTGACGTTCCTCTAGGTTGGTCAGGTAAGACTTCCTCTTGTTGGGACCCTAAAGAAACCTTCCTTACTACGACTTCGACTTCGAGGTCATGAAACCGGTGGAGTACCCTTCTCAACTGAGTAACCTTTTCTGAGACTACGACCCTCCCTAACTCCCGTCCTCTTCTTCCCCTGCTGGTTCCTACTCTACCGACCTACCGTAGTGACTGAGCTACCTACGTTCAGACTCACTTGAGGTCCTCAACCACTACCTGTCCCTCCGAACCGCACGACGCTAAGTACCCCAGCGTTTCTCAGCCTGTGCTGCCTCTCTGACTTGACTTGACTTGACCCGTGGTGGACCCTTCGAGAAGTTTATGAGTCCTTATTTGGTTTTCTCCTAGTTAACCTTAATTTAAAAAAGAAGATAAACCTAGGTTTCTGGTTTAAATGTAAGGATTAGGACGAAAATTATGATTCTGTGTAACTCGTTTAAGAAAAAGAAGGAACCTGAAACGTTGGAGAAACGGGTACTAAGGAAAAGGTATATCGGTTTTTGCGTTAAATAAATAGTCAGAGTCAATGGGTAACCACGGAAGTATACACTTGGATTCCTTGTCAGAACCTTCTTACTTCTTATTAATAAATTTTCTGTTCTTATAATCTTTACAAGTCTACGTTTGACAAATAGATTTCAATAAACAATAATCGTAAAAAAATTTAAGTGGGTGGATAAGTTGAAAAGAAAAATAACGAATAGAGAAATGGATTTAACGGAATCATCGTAGACAGTTGTAGAAGTCGAAACCTAATATTTAAGGGTTCTCTATCTAATACAGATAGATTGAAACACACGTGTCGTTGATTATTTCGTACAATACTTCTATCTAAACGTTACACAAAACTACCACTATTTAAAATGATACAGGTAAAATTATAGAGTAAGATCAATGAAAATTTTCCCTTTGTAGTAATAGTCATATGGTGTGTTAATTGGGATTAAGTAAACTTTTCTTTCGGTTCTATACTTTACCAAAAGAAAAAAAAATTATAGACTGAATTCACTTGACATAATTAAAAAATCGTTTTGTAAAAATATTCTATATTAGGTTTACGGTAACTCATCTCTCATTAAATTTTTATAGATACTTCTAATCTAAAGATAATAATAGGTTAATTACTAGGTTAATAAAGTAGTTCCTTTATCGAATTAAATCAGAAATAAGTAAATTTTAAAACCGAGTTTCGATAACATGAAAAAAGACCCGACTATGGTTATTAATACGTTCAGAGCTCACTAGTCGTACGACGACTATCAGAGTCAAATAAAATTCCAACGTCAACATTTGTCTTTACATAGTTTTATGGAGTGAATATTTTGTTTATTTCTGTGTAGTGTTTTAATAATAGACATTAGTCACAAAGTTTAATATGAGACTACTTAAATCCTTAGGTAAAAGACGGTTTAAACGTTTCCCTAAAAATAAAATCTCCTAATAAAAAATTTGGTTGTGGGATCGCATTAGTGTTTTTTATTAAAAACCTGAATTAAAAAATCGTGGTTCAGTAGTATGAGATACCAATTGAATAAACTCGAAGTCTTTTTACAGATGGTGTTTAAAAAGTCTTTTTACTGTGTAGATAATCTCAAAACGATATATGTAAAGGTCCTCCATAACAAGTAGAAAACCTACCTCTACTCGATTCTTTTTCGAGGTCTCAAGAAGGTATTAGATTCAGGAAGTCGTAGTGTTTTTTTGTGAAAAAAAAACGATTAAAGTTATATTTTCGTGTCAGGTGTCCCTTAATTTAGTAAGACTTATTAGATCTCAACGAGGAGAGATAATCAAGTCATTTAAATCCTCACTTTTGTTACATATCTTATAAGGTTTTAGTCTAAGGGAATAGTAAAACATTTAGTTTCCACTTCGAAGACTTTGAGACTTCCAATTCGAGAACCTCACGGAAAAACTAGAGAGGTTCACGACTAGGGGAGTAGTGTGGGCCTCGTAAGGAGTGGTGTGGGAGAACTCAATTTCATCAATCCGTGAATCCATGGGACTTTTACATGGGACGATGTAAAAGGGGACTCAATCACAATGAGTCAACAGAGACCGAGAAACATTCTGGTACCCCTGACACCGGGCGGTCTGAGAAGACAGATACCTTGAGAGGTCCGTTCTTAGGACCTCACCCAACGGTAAAAGAAGAGGTCCCCTAGTAGGGTTGGGTCCAGAGGACGTAATCTTCCACCTAAGAAACGGTAGACTCAGTACTCCCCTCGGGTGGTCCCGAAAAAAGACCAGGAAAAAGAACCTTACAAAGTAAAAGACAAGAGTCCTGACTAAAGAATGTTCAGAATGTTCAAAAGGAAAGTTTAGAATGGAAACTAGTCAGAACAAGTGTTAAGGGAGTTTAATAAGGTATTGAGTAAATAAACTGTTAACGTTTCTTTTACAGGACACTGTTAGAGTAACAACAATGAATGGAAAATATAATCACTGTTCGAAGCGTACAACGTTTTGAAAAGACATCTTCCATCAGTCACTTAACCTTAAGACACGTAAGGAAAGTCACGGTTCCTCTCATGTTTTCCTCATACATACTACTTTTCTTGTTTCCTTCTTTCACTTGTTTCCCTTACTGGAAGTCTCGTAGAGTTTGACTCAATTGTAACACATCGACATGCTTCAACAAAGTAAACCCATTGTGGTGTACACTTGAAGTTATTTGTTCTCATTTTCCTGAACAGCTGACTACGACCCATTCGTCTTGAGAACACGTACATTGTTATCAACTAATTTATGACACTTCTTACACCAAACGATGATCTGTGTTGATACAGAAACTACCTAATTTTGATCAGTATACAGGTCTTTAGAACCGTTGTTTGTGTGAAAATATTTAACCTGTTTATTAAATTTTATTGTAAAGAAAATTTTCTTCTCCAACTTACTTTTGTTTTTCTTTCATCAGTGTTAACTTATAAACTCTTTAACCTAAGTCGTATATGAAATTGACCGTTCGTGATAGATATAAGAAAGAAGGGATAATCTTTACTTGTAATGAAATTGACTTAAACTACCTGTTCCTTCAATGTCTCTTTATTAAAAGAAAATAACTCTCCATCTCGGAACGGTCAAATCCCAAAGAACGAACAAATGTAATAAACGAATAAAATTGATTTTATAATATACGTATATACATATGTGTGGGTTTTATCTGTTTTAACTTTACGGATGTTCTTTTTTTTTTATGCATTTTCAATCAAAAACTTTGTAAAAACAAGACATCAATATATATATATATATAAATATTATTATATTATTATTTTGTGTCCTCTTTATGTTATTTCTTATATATATAATTATATAGACATACGACGACTACGATTCAACGAAGTCAGTACAGGCTGAGACACGTTGGGGTCTCTGTCGTCAGGTGGCCCGAGGGGGTGAGGTCCGTTCTTGTGACCTCACCCAACGGTAACGAAGAGGTTACGCACTTTCACTTTTCACTTTCACTTCGGCGAGTCAGTACAGGCTGAGAATCGCTGGGGTACCTGACGTTCGGGTGGTCCGAGGAGGTAGATAAACACATATATATATATGTGTGTGTGTATATACAACGTAATTTTTCTCTCTATTTAACATTTAACTGGAATAAAGACTTCAGGAGAAAAAACAAAATTCCCAAGAAAACTTATGATATTTTAGAAAAAGATTCAAAAAAAATTTAGAATAACTTAAGTAGTATTGTTACAAAACGGGACACCAAAAATAAACTCCACCCCCCACAAAACTGGTACTTAATACACCTTAGAGTCGAGGGACTGGTCCCTAACTTGGACGTGCGGGACGTGGGCTCCCGTTTCAGGGTTTGTGACCTGGTGGTCCCTTCAGGGGTCTGAGGAAGAAAATGTTGGAATAGAGGTGAATCTAAAACTTAGGTCTCGACGATACAGGGAGTCTCGGGACACACCGATTTCTTCCGAGGAAAGAATGACGAATATAAAAAAGAATATCTGGAACATCTCTAATATAATCCAAAGAGAAATCAATTTCTTTCTTTCTTTTACATCATTGTAAAGTACCCTTTTGACTAATAAAAGAAGTTATTAAAAGTATAAAACGTTTCCTGATTGACTTAAAACAGAGTCCCGACCATTGAAACCCTTTCAGGAACATAAAAAGTTTGACCCCAATCGTTTGTATAAAAGTCCGAGAAGTTCGATATACTTTCACTTTCGTTTTCACAATCAGAAAGACAGGTCAGACTGAGAAACGCTGGGTACCTGATATCGGGTGGTCCAAGGAGACAGGTACTTTAAAGGGTCCGATATTATGACCTTACCCAACGATAAAGGAAGAGGTTCCCTAGAAGGAATGGGTCCCTATCTTGGACCCAGAGGACGTAATGTCCTTCTAAGAAATGGTAGACTCGGTGATCCTTTATAGAATACATGTTCTTAAAAATTTATGTCTTATAATAAAATATAAGTCATTATCACGTATTTTCTTTTTTCTTTGACTTTTATTCGACTTCACAAGGTATTGGGTGAAAAGTGACCGACAATGTTAATGGTACTGTCTCGTTGTTTTCCTTAGTTTTCATTTAAAGTGAAAAATAGCAGTACAAATCTCCTATGGTTATAGTCAGGGTGAATATAAAGTTTTATTACGAGGTGCCTTTCCGAACGAGGGTAAGGAGATCTAAGGTCATAACGAATGTGGAGAGTCGGAGAGAGTTTTAACTTCAAGAGAATAATTAGGAGTGGATTCGGGGACGTGTATAATGCCTGGAAAAGTAAAAGAGGGAAAAGAAAGAAAGAGTAAGAAATAAAAAAAGAGTCCGTTAACTCATAAGAGAAGGAGAAAAATCATAAAGAACGGGTGTAGAGCTGATATTGGTTTTTATTGAAATTATATTGATTCACTTTTAATTGATTTTAGACATGTTATCGGTTATTCTCGTCTTCCACTTTGCGAATCCACCATTCTTTCTCTTCTCCGTACTTTTTATTAAAAAACACTAAGAATTCGTATAAGGTTGGAGTAATCCGAAAGTGAATGTCATAGTAAACATACACTAGTGTATTTAATTCTTATTAACGTAAATTTTAATGTACAAATTCATAAAGTCTGATTCCTGACTTCAAGAGTTCTTCAGGTGTCACTAAAAAGTTATCGGGAGTTTATAAATGTGAACGTTTATTAGTAAGACTCAACTTTCATCCTACTTGAGAGATTCTACCGCATCTAACAACCTATCTAAACGTGTCGGACACACTCTATCTTCGAATACTTTTATTTTTACTTATTTTTTTCACTTTTCAAGTCCATAGTGACCCGTATGTTACGGTTCATATCTATGAACCGGTTCATTTTATCTTTATTCTCTTCACGGTTCACACAGGAGAACCTTCTTCCTTGTTAAAGATATCGGAAAGTTCGACTGACGGAACCTATTTAAGTAACTACTTTAAGTAACTTAATTCCCTCGGCTAAATTATTTGTAAAATTTTTATACATATTGTACATAGATATGGAGTTATTTGTTAATATAATTTCAAAAATTTTATAAGATAACCTTATTTTATACATGTCTTTTATTGTGTGTCGAATTAACTGTCGAATTATTTAACAGTATATTACTTGTGTCGGTACATTGACATTTGTCTATTCCCTTGGTGTTACTCTATGATGTGTCGTGTGTGATCCTACCGATACTAATTTTTTTCTCTTTTTTCTTTTCTTTTTATCGTTTACAACGGTTCTTATATCTCTTTTACCATAGGACTATGTAACAACCATTCTCAAATTTTAACATGTCAGTAACATCTACTACCAAACCGTAAAAGAGTTTTTCACTTTGTGTCTTAATGGTACACTAGGTCTTAAAGATAAGAATGTGTATATGGTGGATTAACTTTTGTCTATGAGTCTATGAAGTTTATTAGTATCGTTGTCATAAGTGTTATCGGTTTTGAAGTTAACAGGTGGTACTTGGTTACACATTCGTTTAACACGAAAAATGTATATATATTTTACCTTATAATTAATCAGTACTTTTACTTACTTCATGGTTTATGTACAATGTTTTACATACTTGGAGTTTTTGTATGATTCACATTCTTCAGTCTGTGTTTTACAAAATATACTAAGATAAGTATTCTTTATAAGTCTTATCCATCTAGGTATTTTTGTCTTTCGTCTAATCACCAATGGTCCCGGAAGTCCTCCACTCCCTTATTCCTTCCTGACGAATTACCCCTACTCTAAAAACAATGACTTGGTTTGAATTTAATGAACGGGTTTCGGGTCGTTTCGGTAAGATAACTGTAGTCCGACTTCACTTCCTTTTACGTCTCAAATGACGTTCCGTTGGTTGTATCCCGATTCATTCTTCTTACTCGTTAAATACGAAGGTTCAGAGGTTGTGGGACTCAAACCCCTTTTCCAAAAATCTCAGTTCCATATCTTATCCTTGAGTCTCGCGGACTAGTCGAATACCTGTAAAGAAGACTGACCAAACATTACTCCGTAGTCACACCATAAACTCCTCAATTGTAGTTGGAAGACCAAGGTTGAGCAAACTCCGGATACACGAACGGCAGTAGTACGTCTGTTGAAAAAGGTGACCCATTCCCAAATCACAGATGTTTTGTTGAGTTTCTATGTCGAGTTTTATAATAGATACCGGGAACTCCTGCTTTATTTCCAGGAACTTAAACAAAACAAATAAAATAGAATGAACTGATAAAAGGAAACGAAAACGTAAAAGAGTGTAGAAATAAAATAAAATAAAATAAAAACCCCCCGCCCGTCCCCTAACCGTTACGGACACGAAGGATTCCTCCCTGTCAGACCAAACGGGAAACCTTGAGTCTCTTCCGGATCCTCTGATATCGAAAGGATGTTTGTTTTCTGTCCGTCCCCTATTCCCTCATATCGGGAGCCTGTCGGGGTGTCCAGGAAGAACCAAAGAAGAAGTCCACTATTTTTATAAACCTTAAACTATCTCCAACAGTAAAGTGTTGAAACATTCACATGATTTAAAGTGACCTAATATATTTCACAAATTAAAATATAATACATTAAAGTGAATAAAATTCTATTGTATAATTTTTATAAGTCTATAAAAATTACATAGTCTAATCTTTTTACTTTTTTTACAAACTATTACGTCTTTACTGATTTGACACTTTTTTCAGTAGATAATTGTAACGTTGATCTGTACGGTTAATCGTGTTTATAATTCCTCCCGTTATAAAAATTTATATGTCAAAGGTTAATGGATATTAGTGTTATAATACGTATTATTCTTCTATTTCATATTAAGTTTACCAATTTATTTCGTACTACATCAGTATATAACCTTACTACATACTATAACGATAATGATGTTTTTCTTGTTCCTTGAGATACTATACACTATGTTCTATATAATGATACATATTTTATTAGTACTAATCCATGTAAACTACACTCTTCCTTTAAACCTAAGATATAAACACATATAAAAACATATATATACATTGTTGTTTTAGAAATCGTCTTTTAATACCTTCCATCGTCGTTCTTTTAACAAATGTATATCCAAAAGTGAAGGAGGGAAGGGATTAGAGGGTTCGGGTAAGGTTGGACCTAAGACAATAAAGGATTGTGAATTGACTTAGAGGAACAGTTTCTATGAGATAAAGTCGTTTTAGGAGTATATGAAGAGACGGACGTAGAATGTTCTCGAGGTACAGTCGTTGAGAACTGTTCTATCCTCCTAGAGAGAACTTTAGGCGGGTCGTAGTTCCTGTGGTGTGATAAGACTAAACGAATAACCGGTCAAAGAGGAGAAACGGAGTTGGAGTTTGCTAACCTAAGGAGTTTCAAATTAGAATTCCGGAGATGAGAAAAGTGTATCTTAGAATCTAAAATTCTTTAGAATAGATGGGTGTTATTACTCTAAATTTATAGGAATTAAGTCGTACCCAAGGAACATAAAAGACAAAGTGTTCAAGATCCAAGGATACAGGTTGGTCCTTAAGTTGTAGATGAAAAATTTTAATTTGTAGAGAGAGAGAGACATTCTTATAAATTCAAAATGAGAGAAACATTTAAGTCAAGTCAAGTCAAGTCAGCGAGTCAGTACAGGCTGAGAAACGCTGGGGTACTAGACGTCGTGCGGTCCGGAGGGACAGGTAGTGGTTGAGGACCTCAGGTAGGTTTAGGTACGGGTAGTTCAGCCACTACGGTAGGTTGGTAGAGTAGGAGCCAACAGGGGAAGAGGAGGACGGGGGTAGGGAGGGTCAAAGTCCCAGAAAAGATTACTCAGTCGAGAAGTGTACTCCACCGGTTTCATAACCTCAAAGTCGAAGTTGTAGTCAGGGAGGTTACTTGTGGGTCCTGACTAGAGGAAATCCTACCTGACCAACCTAGAGGAACGTCAGGTTCCCTGAGAGGTTTCAGAAGAGGTTGTGGTGTCAAATTTTCGTAGTTAAGAAGCCGTGAGTCGAAAGAAATATCAGGTTGAGAGTGTAGGTATATACTGATGACCTTTGTGGTATCGGAACTGATCTACCTGGAAACAATTGTTTCATTACAGAGACGCAAAAAAAAAAAAATTGAAATGTTATAACATAACCAAAACGGTATGTAGTTGTACTTAGGCAGTGCCCACATGTGCACAGGGGTTAGGACTTAGGGGAAGGGTGGAGGGAGGGGTATTGTAGGGAGACCCAGTAGGGTCACGTGGTCGGGGTTCGTAGGACATAGGACGTAGCTTGGATCTGACCGCTAAACAAAGTTTGTACTTAATATGTACGAAGTTACGGTAAGAGGGTTTAGTAGGGTGGGAGAGGGAGAGGGTGTCTCAGGTTTTCTGACAAGATATATAGACACAGAGAAAACGACAGAGCGTATGTTCCAATAGTAATGGTAGAAAGATTTAAGGTATATATATATACACAATCATATGAGATAATCACAAAAAGAAAGACCGAATAAAGTAAGACATATTAGTCGAGGTCAAAGTAGGTGGAGTAATCTTGACTAAGTTTATATAAGAAAAATTACCGAACATATATACATGGTGTCCAAAGAATAGGTAAGTAGACGACTACCTGTAGATCCAACGAGGTTAGATGAAAAATTATACGAGAGATCCAATCAGTATTGAAAGGAAGGTTCCTCATTCGCAGAAAATTAGAGTACCGACGTCAGTTGTAGACATCACTAAAATCTCGGGTCTTTTTATTTTAGTCGGTCACAAAGGTGACAAAGGGGTAAAAAAGGGTAGTTGACTACCCTGGTCTTCGGTACTAGAATCAAAAGACTTACAACTCGAAATTCGGTTGAAAAAGTGAGAGGAGAAAGTGAAAGTAGTTCTCCGAGAAATCAAGAAGTAGTGAAAGACGGTATTCCCACCACAGTAGACGTATAGACTCCACTGACTATAAAGAGGGCCGTTAGAACTAAGGTCGAACTCGAAGTAGGTCGGGTCGTAAAGAGTACTACATGAGACGTATCTTCAATTTATTCGTCCCACTGTTATATGTCGGAACTACATGAGGAAAGGGATAAACCTTGGTCAAACAACAAGGTACAGGTCAAGATTGATAACGAAGGACTGGACGTATGTCTAAAGAGTTCTCCGTCCAGTCCGTCAGAATCATTTAATGTGTTAAAGTTACGAGAGTTACTATATGGTGTAATAGGGAATATAGAAGTCTGGAGTAAGTGGAGTATTTACTTTAAAGTATGGTAAAAATGGTTGAAGGAGAGTAAAGAGGACCGTCGGTGAAAAGGGAAGGGAAAAAGATACTCGTAGATGAGAATCAATACTGTCTTTATAGAGTTTAAATCGTACAGTTTTGTCATGGAGACCAAAAGGGGATACGGAAGGAGGAAGGTAGAAAAAGTGAAATCATTTTCGTGACCTAGATGAAACCACATGATTCTTTTATTTTGCATCTTTAGTAGAATAAGGAGAGAGTTAGGAAGAGTCTGGAAAAGATTATATGGAGGTTTTATCTAGACCTAAGAGAAAAAAAAAAAGTAAAAATTATGGGGGTGGGTGGAGAGGGGAGTCGTTCGTGTTTTAATGAGAGAAAAGTCATGAAGGAGAAACGAAGAAGGTTCGGTAAGAGGTGTTTCGTCGGTCACATTATAAAATTTTCACATTTAACATAGTACAGTGACTGAGTGAATTCTCTAAATCAATTAGTTGAGGATTAACGTAACCTTATTTTGTGGGTAAAGAGTAGTAGGACGATTCGTACCGTACTAGACTGGTATTGGTCCGATTGGGGACCAAAAGACATGGAACTATTTAACTAAAAATCAGCGTAACCGAAGAAAGAAAAAAACCTAGATAGGTAAAATGAAACCGAATAAAGGTAAAGAAACCTTATCCTTACACACACACAAAGACAGAAACATACCGACAGGGGAAGACGACGAAGTGAGGACCCGAATTTCTAGAGGAAGAGTCTCTATGAAGGAGACTTGTACGGACGTACCTTCATTTGTGTAAGAAGGAGGAGGTAATAAGGTATATTTTGACCGGGACGGTTAAAGTAAATAATGTTGAGGTTTAAGACATAAGAAAACATATAGTAATAAGAGATAGGTCATAACCTGACATTCATGGTTTCTAAAAATAGGACAGAAAAAGTCGTACGGAAAATCTGTAAGGGGTTCTTTATGGCCATTTACGTCCTTCAACCCTCCGTCTATTTATTTCCTTTTTAGTTCCATAGAGTACAGATCGTGATGAAGATGATGTATAATGAAAGGACTATTGATAATATCGAGTCACTTAGTAAACAATAACTTAATAATGTATAGACCGTGAGACTCCTTGACCCCTTATTTCTCACTTGTTATCAAATATCGGAATAAGTCTATTGACTATTCATTTTTTAGTTCAGTCTAGTACGTACAGGGTTATCCCCAGTTACATATCACTATAAACCTCAGATAAAGAAGTAAAGGAACTTGACCCACTTGGCACGTAGGTCAAGGTCTGTCTTCGAGAATTGACTAAGACGTCGAACACGAAGGACGGAGGGAAGTCTTTGATTAACAAGACATCACTTCGTCAGGAGTACCTCTTAGGTGTAAATTCACAAGGTCAAGTTCCGGTTCGGTACACTTATGAGAGAACCTTTAGAACCAAAGTCGGTTCGGAAGTCTACTGAGTCTAGAGTTGGTGGTAGAGAGACTAACGTTAACGTCCACTCTAGGGTTTCCTCTTGACGGGTCAACTTTGTTCGGTTGAGTCTTTAGACTTTCTTTGTTATTACTGACAACATTCGGTGATTCAAAATTCAACAACAACAACAAAAATTCGTCGTTTCCTATCGGAGTTATCACTGATGTCCCATAGAGACTCTGTGACTGTCAAATCAAAGTCTGTTCACGTGATTCCGTTTATAACGTTATTTAACTCAGTGTGTTTAAAAACAAACAAAGAGTCACGTAAACATTCGATACAAATGTAATATGCCATCGGAGGATACACACGTTATTGTGATAAAACTTTTTATATGTATAAAATTAATTTTTTGAAATACGGATTATTTACAATTAGTAAACTCGTTCAGAATAACAAGTCAGTAAGTCAGTAAGTGAGTACAGACTGAGAAATGCTGGGTTACCTGACGTAGTACTGTCCGAAGGAACAGGAAATGGTAGAGGACCTCGAACGAGTTTGACTACTGGTAACTCAACCACTGCGGTAGGTCGGTAGAGTAGATGACAGCAGGGGAAGAGGAGGGCGGAAGTTGAAAGGGTCGTAGTTCCAGAAAAGATTACTCAGTCGAGAACCGTAGTCACCGGTCTCATAACCTCAAAGTCGAAGTCGTAATCAGGAAGGTTACTTATAAGTCCTGACTAAAGGAAATCCTACTTGACCAAACTAGATGAACGTCAGGTTCCCTGAGACTTCTCAGAAAAGGTTGTGGTGTTAAGTTTTTGTTAAGAAGTCGTGAGGCTCAAGAAATACCAGGTTAAGAGTGTGTGTATGTACTGATGGTCCTTTTGGTATCGAAACTGATCTACCTGGAAACAACCGTTTCATTACAGAGACGAAAAATTGCACGACAGATCCAATCAATATCGAAATGAAGGTTCCTCATTCTCAGAATTAAAGTACCGACGTCAGTGGTAGACGCCACTAAAGCCTCGGGTTCCTTTCTTTCAACCAGTGACAAAGGTCACGAAGGGGTAGATAAACGGTACTTCACTACCCTGGTGTACGGTACTAAAAGTAAAAAACTTACAACTCAAAATTCGGTCTAAAAAGTGAGAGGAGAAAGTGAAAGTAGTTCTCAGAGAAATCAAGGAGAAGAAAAAGACGGTATTCCCACTACAGTAGACGGATAAACTCCCATAACTATAAAGGGGACCTTTAGAATTAAACACGAACCCGAAGTAGGTCGGACAGTAAAACGTACTACATGAGACGTAGATTCAATTTATTCGTCTCAATGTTGTGCGTCGGAACTACGTGAGGAAAGAGTTAAACCTTGGTCAGGCAACAAGGTACAGACCAAGACAGTGAAGAACTGGACTTATGTCTAAAGAGTCCTTCGTCCATTCTATCAGACCATAAGGGTCGAGAAATCCTTCAAAGGTGTAAAACAACACTAGGTGTGTCAGTTTCCGAAATCACATAAGTCACTTCGTCTTCATCTGCCAAAGAGACCTTAAGAAAACGAAAAAGATACTGGGGTATCTCGTTCAGTGTCCCTTCGGTATTCGTAAAAGGACGATCTCCCAGAAAGGTACTACAAATACTAATGACTGACTAGTCCTAACACCAACGACTACTAACCTCACCGACACCGTTAAAGAATTTTACTCTGTTACGACTTCAAACGACATAGTTAACTGAGAAGAAAAGTACTAAATAAAAAGACATCGTCCTTCCCAAAAAACCATTGTAAAACAAGTTTCATCTTGAAGAAAGCTTTAACCTCAGTCATAATAGTTTAAGACAGTGACGAAATAGTTGACTTAAATACTTTATAATATGTAGAAAACACCAATAAAATTATTAGAAGTTTCATAGAAGTGGTCCTTGTAAAAGGTTGAGTTCTTCGGTGAAAGAAACGAGAAGGTATTCTTCGTTGAGGAGTAGGTAAGTTCAAATAGTACTCTAACGTCGTTAAGACAGTGTAAAAGTTCGAGGTGAAGATTAAGATCCAGCCGACGATAAAGATTGTGAAAAAGTTAATAAAGGAGTTACTTTAGAACTTGGGGAGTTTCAGTAAGTAATTCCACCCTTGGTTGAAGAAGGTTCGAGGACACTTCCAACTATACAACTGGAGAAACGTACTCAGTCCCTACAAGAATTACCATAGATCTTACCACTTGGTGAGGGTCTTCTAATAGTTAAATAAAACGGGTCTAGGTAGTCTTCTCAGTGATGTACATCGTGGATATCAAAATCCATTACATAAAGAATTTATAATTCTGAATTTTCAACTTTCATAAAGAACTAGGTACCCGACGTCTTACCCACACCATAATGGTCCGTGTTCTTGTTGTTCTTAGAACAACATGGAGACCTAGGCTGAGAATCTACTGGTCAATATAACAGTTGTCCTTCATTATAAAACTTTCCTTGGAAAAAAAAAAAAAAAAAGGACTCGTCCCACCCGACTTTTATAAGTCATTTGGTAAAACATTTGTCTACACAAGAGTAGCTCTGACATAACAAAGTAAATCTCTTGTCTTCAACTTATCTAAATCGTATTAAGAATTCAGGGATTCTAAAAGTGTTATCATTTGTTCGTAACTGAAGTTGAATTTCAGTGTCCACGTGATCGTGGATTGTTCTTTCAGTCGAACAAACATCGGTCCGTAACTGAACAGAAGAGATCCATACTTTCAGAATATACCGTTTAAGTAGAGTATCTTCGGATAAAACAGATGTAATTTTTTAGATGGTAAATCACATTGGTGGAAGTAATTAAAAAAACCGATTTGAAAGACCTATAGAATACGTAGTCATGAACTAAGAAGTAGAACATGAAACTACAATACCTCTGTCAAAGAAAGGAAGGTGGAGTACTTTCTTGGGGACGATCAAAGTTAAAAAAAGAGGACGCCGAAGGAGTGGAGTGAGTCGGAAGTATCTTAAACTGTTCTTAATCCTGAAAAGAGACCTAATATGAATGTGAGTCCCTTTGTAACTCCGACAAAACTAGATGGGTCTCGTGCTTTTAAAAGAAGTATAGTCGTCATTCCGATAAAGTGAAAGAATAGTAAACACAAAAGCGACCTCATCGTGAAAATTAATAAAGTTCTTGAACAGGAATTATGAGTGTTAATCTCCTGATCGAAAACTGGATAGAGACGAAAACTGTACGGAAAAGAGTAAAGATCGAAAATTAAAGTTCACTCTTTTTGAACTGAGAAGGAAAGGGAACTAAAGTTACGACAGTACGGAGTCCCTTATTCTTCCGGACCCCTTTCCCTCTCTCTACCTTTTGTTGTTGTTGTTGTTGTTGATTAGTGGACCTCGTCATTCTTATGTGTGTAAGTAAGTAATTCGAACGGTAGAATATACCCTTAAACACTACGAGGGTTTTGCTAATATTATCACTGTAGTTTTTAGTGACTAGCACCTACTGGTATTGTTTATGTTATTGTTTCAAACTGTATAGTGTATTTAATGGTTTTATGCAGTGTCTCTATGTTTCACTCGTTTACGACAACCTTTTTATCATGACTTTCTAAATGAGGTACATCACAACGGTGTCTGGAAGTAAAACATTTCTTTTGTTATAGACAGTTCGTGTTATTTTTCCACACGAACATGTAAAAGTGATATCATAAAAATCCGACATAAACAATTATCGTATTGTTCTTTTCTTGTCTTATATTAACGAATTGACTCCCGTTGACACCGATGTCTTTTGTATGTATAATCTGATACGAAACACATTTGAGTCCATATAAATTGTGAAGACTTCTATCGAAAGAAATGTAGTCAGATATGTAGGTAAGTAAGTAAGAGGGTTGAAATACGTAAAAGAGAAGTAGGTAGATGAGTAGTGAGGTATTTAGGTAAGTAAATTCTAAGTTAAGTTAAGTGAGTGATCCAGTACAGGTTGAGAAACGCTAGGGTATTTGGCGTCGTACGGTCAGAAGGGATGGGTAGTGGTCAAGGACCTCAAATGGGTTTGAGTACAGGTGACTCAGCCACTACGGTAGATTTGTAGAGTAGGAGACAGCAGGGAAGGAGGACGGGGGTTAGGGAGGGTCAAAGTCCCAGAAAAGGTTACTCAGTCGAGAAGTGTAATCCACCGGTTTTATAACCTCAAAGTCGAAGTTGTAGTCAGAAAGGTTACTTGTGACTCCTAACTAAAGGAAATCCTACCTGACCAACCTAGAGGAATATCAGGTTCCCTGAGAGTTCTCAGAAGAGGTTGTGGTGTCAAGTTTTCGTAGTTAAGAAACCACAAGTCGAAAGAAATATCCGGTTGAGAGTGTAGGTACGTACTGATGACCTTTCTGTTATCGGAACTGATCTACCTGGAAACAACCGTTTCATTACAGAGACGAAAGATTATACGACAGATCCAACCAGTATTGAAAAGAAGGTTCCTCATTTACAGAAAATTAAAGTACCGAAGGCAGTGGTAGACGTCACTAAAAACTCTGGTTTTTTTATTTCAGATTGTGACAAAGGTGACAAAGGGGTGGATAAAGGGTACTTCACTACCCTGGTCTACGGTACTAGAGTCAAAAGACCTACAACTCGAAAGTCGGTTGAAAAAAATGAGAGAAGAAAGTGAAAGTAGTTCCCCGAAAAATCAAGAAGAAGTGAAAGACGGTACTTCCACCACAGTAGACATAGAGACTCCAATAACTATAAAGAGGACCTTTAGACTAAGGTCGAACACGAAGGAGGTCGGGTCACAAAGAGTACTACATGAGACGTATATTCAATTTATTCTTCCCACTGCTATATGTCGGAACTCCATGAGGAAAAGGATAAACCTTGGTCAGACGACAAAGTAAAGGTCAATATTGACAACGAAGGACTGGACGTATGTCTAAAGAATTCTCCGTCCAGTCCACCAGACCATAAGGGTAGGGAAAGTCTTAACAGGTGTCAAAGAACACTAGGTGTGTCAGTTTATTTCATCTTTATATACACAAAAAATTAAAGACCTTAACAGAACGAAAACGGTACTAGGTCGCCTACAACCGTTAAACTAGAGACCAAGGAGACGGAAAAGATTTTGGTCGAACTTGTCGACCTTCAAGTACCAAGTGCATAACGACTTCGGATCGAACCTCTTAAAACTCGGAGTGAAGTGAAATAATCACACACTCTACTCACGTTAACACACCATCAAACCCGTAAGAAACCGTAACGGAAAGAAACCCTAACTTTACTTTTGACTGTAAAAGGTCAGGACACCGGTGACGACTCAAAAGGATTAAACGACCGTATAACTTACGTCGTGTAAGTGTCGTAGTAGAAAGTCCTAAACTTTATCGAGTTGTCCTTAAGGTAGTGGAGGTGATCGAAACAAGTATCACGATGAAGGATTCCGGGTGAACTGAAGTGTAAGGTCCTACAGACAGAGATCCACTCACTAGTATGGTAACACTAATAGACCCGGAATTTCTAGAAAAAACATATCAAAAAGACACATAAGAACGGTGGAGAAGAATTATAGAAGACGAAGACAATGTAGGTATGGTAAAGACAGGAAATAACACGGGTAGAAACGTATTTTACAAGGGAACCATAAAGATTAAAAGAACTTCTCTAGAGATCAGAAAGGATAAGATACCAAAAGGAGATAAAGAACCGTAACTATCGACTCCTTCCGAAAGAATAAAGAGGAACGATAAGAAACCTTGAGACGGAAGTTTACCCATATAGAAAGGAAAAGAGGAAACTAAAAAAAAGAAAAAAAATTTTTAAAAAAATTAAAATTTTAGAAATTAAGAATGTACGCAAGGGTTTGTACTTGGGGGGAAGGTGGAGGGAGGGGCATTGTAGAGAGACCCAGTAGGGGTACGTGGTCGGGGTTCGTACGACATAGGACGTAGTCTGTCTCTGACCGCTAAGCTAAGAATGTACTATCATATGTACAATCTTACGGTAAGAGGGTTTAGTAGGGTGGGAGAGGGAGAGGGAGACTCAGGTTTTCAGGCAATATGTGTAGACACAGAAAAAAGGACAGAACGTATGTCCCAGCAGTAACGGTAGAAGGATTTAAGGTATATATACACAATCATATGACATAACCACAAAAAGAAAGACCGAATGAAGTGAGACATATTAGCCGAGGTCAAAGTAGGTAGAGTAGTCTTGACTAAGTTTACTTAAGAAAAATTGCCGACTCATTATGAGGAAACACATATACATGGTGTCGAAAGAATAGGTAAGTAGACGATTACCTGTAGATCCAACAAAGGTACAGGACTGATAATATTTGTCACGACGTTAGGGTGACGACCCGTATGTGTGGCTCCTTTGGTCTTAACTTTCTCTGTGTACATGGGGTTACAAGTAGAGGAAACTAAAAACGAAGTGAAGAAAAGTGTCGATAAACATTCCGGAGGGGTCTGACGGTAAGTTCTAATACCTCGAGAATAAGACTTCGTTCGGGAAATTATATGTTTTTCTTATATTTTAACTTACTTTATAAAAAATAAGGTTTCTCTTACATAGAATAACCTTTGGTAATAAATTTTATATTGAAGTCTATCCACCACTTTAAATACTTTTATCTTCTACGTGGAAAAAAAAAAAAAAAACCAATGACAAAACAAAAACCAATAAACTTTTGTCAATAAAGGGGATCTCAGAGTCTAGTAACAGTCAATGTACTTTCGGAGTTTGTGTGAAAAGATAAAAGGTATAGATGACTTTTTTATCTTTTGTTCAGAATCGACTAAGAATCGACTACTTCATCAACTCTTAGATGACTCCTTCTACCGAACGATACCCTCGATTCATACTATTGTCTTTTCTCATTAACTTTTTCTCTAAGAACGTAGTGGGAAAATAGGTAGTGGAAGGTACTTTAAGATCGTCTACGTCCTCTTTTTCTCGGTCTCTTTATTTCAATGTTAACAGACCAACAGAAATCTGTGTAGTCCACGGGTTAGATATAACTAATATTTAAAGATTTAAAAATAGTTGTAAACGAATAAATGAATTGAAATATGTATGTACTGGATACAGACATACCATGATTGATAATTTTATCCACTCAATAAACTATTGAGACACAGATGAAATAGTTACATCCGACGTATTATCTCAATTATTATTAAACCCCCAGTATGATCTAATAAACGTCATAATATATCTGAAGTAAAGGGTAACTAAAAATCGTATACATATAGGAAGAAGTCACTGTTACTCTCATAGATTACCCAAAACTAGACTAATATTTAGAGAAACGTAAAATAAAAAACAGAAAAGAAAAACGGGCCACCAAAAACAAAAACGATGGCTATATAAATAGAAACCATCAGTTTGGTACGAAGTACGTCAATTGGTATTTTTTAAGTACAAAGAACTCAAGTGAGGTTTTCGTGACGGACTAGACAGTTTCACATGAAATTTTACAGTATTACGGAAAGGTAATACGGAAATAAACCTCGACACCACGAAATTTCAGGGTAGGATGTCCCCTTTTTCTAAGAAAGATGAAGTCTTCCTGTTCATCGTTGTGTGGCCACATACCCTCCTGTGAGTGTTTGGTCGTTACTAAATTATTAAAAACACACATTTAATTCATTTATCTGGAAGTCTATAACCCCTTTTTGTGTAAAAGTATTAGAATTTATTTTAATTAGTATACTACAAAGTCAAAAATTTCCATTTAAATCGTGTCAATCGGGGAGTAACAATTAAAACTTCCACACATAATAAATCGTTTTAAAGAGATATATCGTTCCCACTTTAAGACTCTCAAAGTCCGAAGTACACATGAAAGTATACTTGGACTTAAACTTCATACTTTATCTTAATTATAGTTTCTTTTACCATTTCTTAACACCTTCGAAGTAAGACATTCGTTACCAAAGATTTGAACTACATTTCCAATTTATATAGTATACTAACAATTTGAGTGAACAAAGGACAGGGTATTCTCGATCAATCAAAACAAGTCCAAAGATTAGAGTTCCCGTAGATCGTGAATTGGAGTTAGAATATTAGATAATCTTTAAGATACAGTATTCCTTACATATAACACATATAGTCATGTTGAATAGTAATATCTTCTTTTTTTATCAGAGATATTGACTTCAATGTGTACACGTTTAAGTAGTAGTAAGAACGTACTTATAGAATTAACAGATATCAATAATTTGTTTCATTATAATTTGTTTCCAAACATAATACACTGTCCGTAGCACTACCTCAACTCCCGGAACATCGACCTTTCGTTACATCTGTACAACGGAAGGGTAGACCTGGTAGACTAGATCATCCTTGTGTATTACCTCTCCCTTCAAATCCCTGGAATCAGAGTCCAATCCTGGAATCGTATTCCAAGTTCGGTAGAGACAAGTCGAACGTTGTTGGATGAAGTTATTTACGGAACGAGATACTAAAGAACGGAATACTCTCTTTTTCTCTCAGGATCTTATGTCGACCTTATTTTCTTTGAATCATATTACACTGTGTCTATTGATCGGTCGAGACCACATATCTCGATGGAACCCAGTTCAGGGTGAGAAGTCGAGGTTAGAGACCACTGGGGAGTAAAGTCAGAGTCACCAAGTTCTCCCCTTATGAGAAGTCCCCGGAATCTTCACCTGTGAGTACTCGAAGTATTCTACCTAAGAGAGTGAAGAGTCGAGACACGTATAGGTCCAATTAGTAAGTACCTCAGACTATTAATTTTGAAATACCTTTTCCTTTTTTTACGTCAAGAAAGAAACTTGATAAAAATAAGACACTCCTGTGCGTAGAAGGGATAAGACACTTAGTAAAACTCTGTTTCTTCTCATATCACCCGTGACCCGTTTGAGTGCATACAAAAAGGTACACCTCAGAATTGTTACAAGACAGAAGGGGAAAAAGAGGGTACGACATTGGGATGGTGGTCGACCCTGACTGACGGAGAAGAAATTCTCTTAATGTAACACACGTTTGAGAATAGGAAGTCAAATCCGTCTCAGGTTTGTGGAAGGACTTTAAAGACACTGTGTCCGTGAATTCCAGTGGACCAGAGAAGACCAAAACTTAGTAGTAGAAACGACTTGAGACCTAAAGTGTGTAAAAAGTTAAGGATGTCGACAAATAATGGAAGAAGAGGTACGAACGGGGTAAAGATACGGATGAAGAAAAGAAACCATAGAGGGTTCTACTGAAATAAACATGAATAGACCTACGTATTGTCTAAAGTAATTTGTAAAACTTCATTTCTCTACTCGAAATTTGTGTATGTTTCATGAGTTGAAATTTTGAAACTGGTAGAAAGGGATTCACAATACCGACAGTAAAGGACGGTTACACACGTTGTTAGACAGACGACGTTTTAAAGTTACAGGAAACGAAATAATGTGTCTTGATTGAGGCAGAGGGATCAAGTGAGTCCGAGCGGATGATACTATTTATGATAGACGAGGGTTGTAGTCTGATCCTCGTGTCTCTGGAGGGGGTTAGACACGAAAATAACCTTTCACTTTCACTTTCGGTGAGTCAGCACAGGTTGAGAAACGATGGTCTTATGATCTCACTCATCGGAAAGGGAAGAGGTCCCCTAGAAGGGTTGGGTCCCTAACTTGGGTCCAGAGGAAGTGACGTCTACCTAAGAAGTGGTCGACTCCGTAAAAGAAATAGAGAATGATTAGTTTGAGACGATATCCTATCTAGTCTTCTGTAAAATTTCACTAATTGGAGGGTCATTATACTTGTCAATCTTGACCTGTATCTTGTTATCTGACCAAGGTTTAGTCCTTTCCTCATGCAGTTCCGACAGATAACAGTGGGACGAATAAAATGAATATACGTCTCATGTAGTACTCTTTGTGAACCGACCTACTTCGTATTCGACCTTAGTTCTAACGGACCTCTTTATAGTTATTGGAGTCTATGCGTCTACTGTGGTAGGAATACCGTCTTTCATTTCTTGATTTCTCGGAGAACTACTTTCACTTTCTCCTCTCACTCTTTCAACCGAATTTTAAGTTGTAAGTCTTTTGATTCTAGTACCGTAGACCAGAGTAGCGAAACACCGTTTATCTACCCCTTTGTTACCTTAGTCACTGTCTGAAATAAAGACCCCCCGAAGTTTTAGTGACGTCTACCACTCACGTCAGTGCTTTAAATTTTTTTTGTGAATGGAGAACCTTCTTTTCAATACTGGTTGGATCTATCGTATAAGTTTTCGTCTCTGTAATGAAACGGTTGTTTCCAGGTAGATCAGTTCCGATACCAAAAAGGTCACCAGTACATACCTACACTCTCAACCTGATATTTCTTTCCACTCGGGACTTCTTAGATTGACTTGACACCAAGTCAAGTTTTCTGACTCTTCTGAGAACTCACAGGGAACCTGTCGTTCCTCTAGGTTGGTCAGGTAGGATTTCCTCTAGTTAGGACCCACAAGTAACCTTACTGACTAAGACTTCGACTCTGAGGTCATAAACCGGCGGACTACACTTCTCCACTGAGTAACCTTTTCTGGGACTACGACTTTTTCTAATTCCCGTCCTCCACTTCCCTTGTTGTCTCCTTCTCTACTAACTTACCGTAGTGAATGAGTTACCTGTACTCAAACCTATTTGAGGCCCTCAACCACTACCTGTCCCTCCGGACCGCACGACGTCAGGTACCCCGACGTTTCTCAGCCTGTACTGACTCGTTCACTTGACTTGGCTTTACTGGATACGACAAGTGTTTACCTTCTCTCGACACTAATTTAGACGTGACCCAAAATTTATTAAAAAGTGAATTAACGTTTTGAAATGAAACTTAGAGGTAATCCATCGAGGACACGTAAGGGTGTTTTAAGTAGTCCTGTGTCTAATACACTAGTCAAATTGACAGAAATAGAGGGTGATCCGACTCTAAAGGTACTCGTTTCTTTAGGACGTAAAAAAAAGTAACAAAAAAAAAAAAAATCAAAAAATAAAAAAATTAAAATTTTATAAATTAAGAATGTACGCAAGGGTTTGTACTTGGGGGGAGGGTGGAGGGAGGGGTATTGTAGAGAGACCCAGTAGGGGTACGTGGTCGGGGTTCGTACGACATAGGACGCAGTCTGTATCTGACCGCTAAGTTAAGAATGTACTATCATATGTACAATCTTACGGTAAGAGGGTTTAGTAGGGTGTGAGAGGGAGAGGGAGAGGGAGACTCAGGTTTTCAGGCAATATGTGTAGACACAGAAAAAAGGACAGAACGTATGTCCCAGCAGTAACGGTAGAAATATTTAAGGTATATATACACAGTCATATGACATAACCACAAAAAGAAAGACCGAATGAAGTGAGACATATTAGCCGAGGTCAAAGTAGGTAGAGTAGTCTTGACTAAAACATTGTGGGTCGAAGTTGATCTTCTTCGATAAGTTGTTTATCAACAATGTACTTACTCACTTCTCGTAACATAGAGACTGTTTTGGAACTAAAAACCGTAAACGATGGAGAAAAACAATATGTGTATATAAAAAAAGTATAAGAAAAGGTAACCCCAAATAGTATCTTTTAACTTATATTAAGGAACACGACCTTGAATAACAAATAGGTAGTACATATATATTATCGACCGTAGACGATTAGGGTTATGAAGGAAGGGAGAGAAGAGGGAACCGTTGGTGTTCAGACAAGAGATACAGACAGGTAGATAAAGCTCAAGAATCAAAGAGTAAGATTTCAACTCCTGCGACACTGGTCTCTTCTCTTCACCGAACCGAATCAAAACAATATGACGTTCTTTACACGACAAGAATCTTTAGTCTGAAGGAGAAAGAGACCGAGACACGGAAGGGTAATATGGTGTCTATTTGTGTTCCTAAGTCCTTGAGAAGGAGAGACTTGGTACTTACCTCGTCACCTGTCGAAAGGTCCCTGGTCGTAACTAGTAAAGTCGTAGGGAAATGTCCATCACACCCTATACTTCTTCAGAGGGGTGAGGACCGTCGGACCCTACAGAAAAGTTCAAATCTTTTCATTGGGTCCTCAAGGTAGAAAGAACCGTTTTTTTTCATGTACCCGCAAGGTTCCCGTAAAGTTTAAAAGTTTTTGACAAGAAACTGAGACCATTTCAAATCAAGGTTCTTTTACCAAATTCGACGAAGGAGACCCGTACTTTACTAATTCTTTACATTCACTTTAGGTAAATTCTTATTCTTCTTAATTGTAGGTTTATTAAGAACGTAAATAAACAAGACGACTGTATAGAGGATCGTTTAAAAAAGTAACGTACCCTGTTTACTCTTATCAACCTTTTCTTGACTATTTGGTATCTAATCTGTTTAGAGAAACTCCTGTCGGTAATCTATAAATTAGGGGTGAGACAGGGATAAGAGTGAAGAAATGTCAAAGGGACGTAGCACAGATAGAGAAACTGCAGTGGGGGTTTGAGAAGAAGTAAGTGTAGGACGTATGTTGGATGTCTTTTCACCGACCTTATATAATACTCTCTCCGTTATATGGTCTTTAACGAAGGTAAAGTTAGGAACGAGGTAGTGGAAGATCAATACACTGTAAAGATCGATACAACTGAGACGGTAAGACAAAGAGGGAGTAAACTTTTATGTTTTCTTTTTTTTTTTCCTCTCGTTATTAATCTCTCAAAAAAGTATATTTCATGAACGGGTCGTGTATTATTGAGTAGTTGTTTACAATGGATGGAAACTGTTTTAGAACAAACGTTAAGATGTTTGAACTTACTATCTAAAATACATCAAGAAAACATTGTTTGGAAATTGAGTTGAACTCAAGTAGACTTCATTTTAGGTTGAACATGACTACAGTCTGACACAGATCAGATATAAATAAAGTTAATCATGTTTATACTAAGTCAAGTCGAGTCGGAGAGTAATCACAGACTGAGAAACACTGGGGTACTTAGTGTCGTGTGGTCCGGAGGGACAGGTAGTGGTTGAGGGTCTCAAATGAGTTTGAGTACAGGTAGTTCAGTCACTACGGTAGGTCGGTAGAGTAGGACACAGCAGGGGAAGAGGAGGACGGGGGTTAGGGAGGGTCGTAGTGTCAGAAAAGGTTACTCAGTTGAGAGACGTACTCCACTACTCCACCGGTTTCATGACCTCAAAGTCGAAATCGTAGTCAGGAAAGTTACTTGTAGGCCCTGACTAGAGAAAGTCTTACCTGACCAACCAAAAGGAACGTCAGGTTCCCTGAGAGTTCTCAGAAGAGGTTGTGGTGTCAAGTTTTCGTAGTTAAGAAGTCGTAAGTCGAAAGAAGTGTCAGGTTGAGAGTGTAGGAATGTGTTGGTGACTTTTTTGGTGTCGGAACTGATCTACCTGGAAACAACTGTTTCATTAAAGAGACGAAAAGTTATACGAAAGATCCAACCAGTATTGAAAAGAAGGTTCCTCATTCGCAGAAAATTGACGTACCGACGTCAGTTGTAGACGTGACTAAAAACTCGGTTTTTTATTTTTATTTTTAAGACTGTGACAAAGGTGACAAAGGGGTAGATAAAGGATACTTCACTATCCTGGTCTACGGTACTAGAAGTAAAAGACTTACAACTCGAAATTCGGTTGAAAAAGTGAGAGGAGCAAGTGAAAGTAGTTCTCCGAAAAATCAAGAAGAAGCGAAAGACGGTATTCCCACCACAGTAGACGATAGACTCCAATAACTATAAAGAGGGCCGTTAGAACTAAGGTCGAACACGAAGAAGGTCGGGTCGCAAAGAGTACTACATGAAACGTATATTCAATTTATTCGTCCCACCGTTATATGTCGGAACTGCATGAGGAAAAGGACAAACCTTGGTCAGACAACGAGGTACAGGTCAAGATTGACAACGAAGGACTGGATGTATGTACAAAGAGTTCTCCGTCCAGTCCACCAGACCATAAGGGCAGAGAAAGTCTTAAAAGGTATCAAANATGAAACGTATATTCAATTTATTCGTCCCACTGTTATATGTCGGAACTGTATGAGGAAAAGGACAAACCTTGGTCAGACAACGAGGTACAGGTCAAGATTGACAACGAAGGACTGGATGTATGTACAAAGAGTTCTCCGTCCAGTCCACCAGACCATAAGGGCAGAGAAAGTCTTAAAAGGTATCAAATAACACTAGGTGTGTCAGTTTCCGAAACCGTATCAGTTATTTCGTCTTTATCTACAAAAAGACCTTGAGAGAACGAAAAAGGTACTAGGTCACCTACAACCGCTAAACTAGAGACCAAGGAGACGGAACAGATTTTGGTCGAACTTATAGACCTTCAAGTACCAAGTACATAACGACTTAGGACCGAACCTCTTAAAACATATACTCATGCTAATGAACTTAACTGATCAAGCTAATATCCGACGACAGGGTCTGTGGTGACCCATAGTATCACTTAATTTCGAGTCGTAACGTAAAGAGTGAAGAATATCCGAAATTTAAGACTTTGTGTAATTCTGGGTTTCAAAACACATTCTGTGGTAACCAAACTCCAAATAAACAGTATGATAATATATAATAATAATAGGGTTATATTCAGTGGTTTAGTCGATACAAACGAAGTGTATGGGACAGAGAGTGGATGGAAACAGGATAAGTAAGTCCCTTTGGGTCCAGGTTACACACATCCTGAGACACCTTGAAAGAAGTCATAAGATTAGTGACCCCGGTAAGAAAAAACAAGGAAGTATCAAGAATTGGGAGATGAGGCATGTCAAAAGAAAGGATATAAAACACTTAACATAGGGTTCTTTTAAATCTGTCACGAATTCCGTTGTTTATTTAGTATGGGTTACTCATAAAAGACAAATGTGATAATGGACTACTTTTTATTAGTACCTTATAAAATTTTTAGATAAAATTTGTCTTTTGTTTTACGATTATTAACTTACTATTTTAATACACTTATCATTTTATAAAAGAAAAGACACCGAACTTTTTTTATTTAACAATAACAATACTTTATACAGGATTGTTCATGAACGGGTATAAGTACTTTTGTGTACTTTTGGGGTGACGGTTGTTTTCTCGTCCTAAGGACAACGACTTCCTTTTTGATAAGGATAACTCTTGACTTGTTAGTGTCCACAAAGGTACTATGTGATAAAATCTATCGATATCTCCTTATTAAAGTTGTTCTATAGTCTCCCGTAAAATTTGGAAATACCTAGATTTTTCAGTAATATGTGCTATTAGAAATTCTGAAATACAGTTGTATAAAACTTTTGAACAACAAAATAATATCAAAATGCAGGAACTATGTTTTTATGATACAAATAACATCTTTTGAATCTCATATAGATATTCGTATTTCTTCTTTTGTTCAAACGATTATGAGAAGTGATTGGTTTTGATTACGATAAATGTATAAATATTACATTAAATGAATTCATACGAGTACATTTATCAGATACGCGAACACATAACATCTAGACGATACAAAATTAATATCTCTTTTTTAGTATCATATGACGTTTACTTCGTTAATATGATACCTTAGAGATCTAAATTAATCCATACCAAACCTTCTCGTTTTTTGTGTCTATATCTTAATGTATAGTACCAAAAGGTACTTCCTTTGAATGTCCCCTGACTTTATATTCCCTTATCCCTTATCTCAGTAATCCCCGTCTTTGAGACTTTTGAAGGCTCCTGTTTCATGATCTTATGACCCGTCTCTTACTTTGTTCTACTTCTACATTTCGAAGTATCTCTGGTCCAGTACTCCACGGGGCACCAGGTAAAATTCCCATATTGAATAAAACTATTTGTCACCTTGTTGTAGTCCCCCGAACGACGTTTCTCTGACTACACTAAACTGGTTTAGACCCGATAAGGCGAAGACGTGATAACTGTAAACCCCAGTCTATTGAGGAACAAAACCTTCTGACGAGAAACGTAACATCAAACACATCATCGTGGACACCGGAGACAGGTTGTCTACGGTCACTGTAGAGGGAGTCGAACTGTTGGTTTTGACAGGGATCTGTAACAATTTACAGGGGACCCTCAATTCTCACTTTAATAGGTAAAATTTTTGTCGATTAAATTTTCTAATTTGAGAGGGGACCGAAGATGCACTTCTTATCTAGACCAGGAAGGGAACACCCTCGTATGGAGAACTAGTGTCGTCCGTCAGTGTAACAGTGGTGTTCCCTTTGGTCGAAGTTTAAGTGTCGTCGGTCTCCTAAAGTCTCGTCGTTATTTCTTAGATCTACGAACTACTCATTTACTCGACGACAATAATATCAAAAGAATGATAATAACCTATTTTATATAATTTGATTATACAAATTGTCGTACCTCCCGTTACTTCTCATGATCACCCAACACATCCTCTGTTCTCATGGAACCTGGTTCCTCTAGACAGAACCTCAACACAGATACCACAGAACTTTAAAACCGATACCTCTTCAACACTATTAGTTCTAAAAAACCTCGATCTTGTCTGTACTGCACTTAATCATGGAGTTCGGTCCATAGTAGGGTAAGAAAACGAAGTAAAGTTCGTTTTGAAGAGTGTTCTCGACAGACAAAAGGTCTTTTTTTTTTTTTCTCCGTTTTAAAATATATCATACGTATGATAGAGCCATATTCTGACTCTAATACATATTTGGTTTACCGTGTTTTAATTGACAAATTATGTACAACTTTGTCTACCGTAAGACTCTTTTTTAAAAATTTATTATCTAAAGGATGTCTTACGGAGATTTTTTATTTTAAGTCTAACTATTTTCTGTATTTAAACCTTTCATTTTAAAATTTTGATACTCTTTATTATATTCTTTTACAAAGGATCTTTAAAGAATAACCCTAACTTTGTATAAATAATTTCTATATTTTCGTTTAGAGTGTTTTATTTTTATATTAATATATATAATGTTGTTCTTTTG
The DNA here is from genome assembly GCA_006410555.1 of Capra ibex. Classification (NCBI taxonomy): domain Eukaryota; kingdom Metazoa; phylum Chordata; class Mammalia; order Artiodactyla; family Bovidae; genus Capra; species Capra ibex. The sequence continues at coordinate 3,556,009 of SJYO01026388.1, read as the reverse complement.
TTGAAAAAACAGAAGACTTTCTGAAATCTTTGGTTTTCATTCCATTTTATATTAGACTTTTTATAAAATATTATGTATCTACGTTCTAAATGTATGTCTTACATACTCTTTGAAGAAATATAGGAGGGGTTTATTTCTCTGTTACGTTAACTCCATTTACAACTCATTGAAGGTTTTTTCATAGTGTTTACGAGGGTAGGTATACATCAAGAGATCAAGGTGGTGATTGATTTCTTTAGGTTAAGTTTCGTTATGTAATTGATGTAAGTGTTTTTCATATCGGTGTTTCATATAATGTTTTTTGTTACTGTGAATGGTCAACGTAATTTGTTCACCTTATATTCTTTAGAATGTCCAAGATCATCCTTGTTTAATCCTAAAAAAACAGATTTATAATTCATTTCTAATTCTATACGACTAAGATTTATATATATCTATATATAAATATAACATGTAACCATATAAGATAGTATATATATAAGATAGTATATATATACTATAGTAGTATATAGTATAGATAGTATATCTATATAAGATAGTATATACTATCTTATATGGTTACATGTCAAAAGTTTCCATTTGTGTCGTTATCATACATATAAGAGAGAGATATATATTTATCTATATCTACACACACACACACACACACACACACACACACACATAACCCGAGGAGTCCAACATGATCACCATTTCTTATACGGACAGTTACGTTCTCTGTAATCTGCGTCCAAACTAAGATTTTTGTACTTCGTTAAATTGAAGACCCATACACACACGGAACCTCGTTAAGACACGTCCACATGGTACTCTGTAACGTTATAATAAATGTTCTCTTTGTTTCAGAATTATAAGTGTGTCACTTATTAGAATTTGTTACTTTCACTGTCTTGATCCAAGTATGTAATAGTTCGATCTTGACTTTTCATTTACTACCGATAATATTTATTATAAAATAACTTGTAAGACACGTATACACATATATATATATATATATATATATATATATATATATATAAAAAACAACTTATAAGTGGAGTTTCACTTTAACGACCAAACCTCCCATATTATGTGAAACGAAATCGTCTAATCTAGTCATCTAAATCATCGAGTATAAGTAAAGCTACCAAAAGTTTCGTCGTTACGGTTAAATTTATGAGTTGTCATACCTTTTTTGATGTGTATTGGGGTATAGTTTTGTTATCTCACATGGTAACATCGTGTAAGTATTTTAAGATAACTTTCATTTTTATTTTCTTAGTCACAAGGTTTAATTTCTGTCTTTAGAGTGTTCTTTATTACGACTTCCTTTATACTAGGGTAAATAAATCTCAATTTTGTTATTGTGTAGGTTAGGTACCACTGTCTTTAGTCAATTCCCATACTGCTGACTTGCTTCTGAGGTCTCGTCGAAGGACCCGACCAAAGTGAATGTTAGTACTTGTGTACTCCAAGATTCCCGGGTATTAAACCGTTTTTAAATAGGTTGAAGTGTGAATTATAAATACGTGAAAGACATACAAACTCAAGTTGTTTTTTTAAAATTTTATGTTACAGTACATTCTTAATTTCTAAAATTTTAAATTTTTTTTTAATTTTTTTTTATTTTTTTATTTCTCTCATCCTTCCTTTTCTTTTTTTATTTTATTTTTCACTCTATTTTATACTGACTATCTTATATGGTTACATGTCAAAAGTTTCCATTTACGTCGTTATCATACATATAAGAGAGAGAGAGCGATATATATATATATACACACACACACACACACACACACACACACACACATACATATATAACCCGAGGGGTCCAACATGATCACCATTTCTTATACGGACAGTTACGTTCTCTGTAATCTACGTCCAAACTAAGGACCCAACTCCAATAGGGGGGACCTCCTCTTGTACCGTTGCGTGAGGACATGAGAACGGACCTCTTGGGGTACCTGTCTCCTCAGACCACCCGATGTCAGGTATCCCAACCTTTCTTGACTTGTACTGACTTCACTGAATCGTATACATAGATGTTTATATATATTATACATACATACATAAATATGGGTATATGTGTATGTATATATATAAACGTAGGTGTCCACTCGTATGTAAACGTATGTGCACACATATATAAATATATATGTATATATTTTCAAAGACCCCTTCCTTCAGTTTCTTATCAACCCGGACCCTTCAACTTTTATTGTTTAAAGTAAGTAGACATCTCTATTATTATATGCATGAAGTACCTGACAACACTCTTAGTTTACTAACTTGTCTATATTCTGTGTGTCTTGTCCCGACTCGTATTTCCCTCGATGTGGACTATTTATAATAGGGAGAACGAAGTGTCACCTTCCGATCGAAAAGTTCTTCGTACTAATTCGAAATCCTTTGTCTTAAAACCTTAACAGTGGTTGGAACAGTGGTAGGTGTATCGTAAAATCACTTGACTATCGAAGACGAGAGGAGTTTATACGCGAATTACACACGTATACACACACATACAAGGGACACATACGTACACACATATACATATACGTAAGAGACACATATATATATATATATACACACACACACATATATAAGAGACTTCGAATATAGAACAACTTCTGTACTTATATCTATTTAATCTCTTCGTATGACATAAGTCATCGGAGTTTTACCTTACTGTTTGATGGAATTCAGTCAAATTAGAACGATTCGTTGTAGTAAAGAGAAAGAGGTATCTTTTGAAGACGATACTATCTAGATTAGTAAGTTGAAGTCAACGATTAATATTAGAAGTCTTAAGTGTAGAAAATAAAAGATTTAATGTTTACTCTATCAGTAGTATCTCCTATTCAAACTTAATCAATATTACCTATATCTACCGTGACTTAACGATAAAATAGATACTTAAATTGACTATACAAATGAGTTTCGTGTCACACCACACGAAAAACAGTCTTATTAAAACTGGAAACAAAATGAGAATACAGTGACATATTAATAGTGGTGGGTGATCCAGTCTCTAGAGTCGACATGTGATCAAATTTTTTATTTTTACTTTTTGTCGTTTCAATTTCAGAAACACTAAGTTTCAATTCAAACTCGTGACTGAAAATAAGTCATCTTTATCGAGACCCCTTTATTTTTGTAGATATCACACATTGGTAAGTAGATTTGAGGTCAATTGTTGAGAGAAAGTCAGTGTATATGGAAGGACTAGAACTTCTCGTCTATGTAAATGACTTATTAAGTTTGTTAACGAATTTTTTATAATGATAAATAATTTTGTATGGTATACGGACTGTGAACTGACCCGGACCCCATTTAATACTAGTCTATCTAGTCTATGCACATCTAGGGACAAGAGAAGTCTAAATTACAGAAATTCCCTATTACTGTTCATTCCTACCTTCATCTACGTTATCCTAATCACGGAACTTTACATTCATGAAGAACTATACTATTATAATTTACATCCACCGTATTCTGGACAGACCCCGTCTTACTCCTCTAACACCCGGGACAATGATTTACGTAAGATTTACAACCATTTGTTTGTTTGTTTGTTTTTTTGTAGTATGAAGATAGTTTATCGGAATACTCTTAAATCTGACTAAATTACCCCAACTGTATGTTACACTTATTTTAGGTATTTAAATAAAAACACAAAAATGGTACGGAGAAATTTAGTGTTAAATCTCTTGACACCAGATGGAAACTTTTTTATTCTCCATTCCGAATATTCAAGAATTGAATATAATGATATAAGACTACGAAAGTATAAACTTTACATAATCCACCCTTACGAAAAGTATCTTAAGTTTTAACGAATTCATTAAGTTACCACCCCAAAAGTTAAAAATTTATATCTTTTCCCATTTATTAAGGGGTTCTGTAAAAATGGTGGTGTTACAATTCTGGTATTCGTCTTATTTGAAAAAGGGTGAAATAATGACTTAAATTTTTTACGAGGTTCGTGACTCTAAATTTTTGATTTAGTACTACGACACTTTTACTGGTATGTCGTAGGAGATGTTTACTTGTTTTACACACGTAAATTACCGTTAACTGATTCTACGTCCCCACTACATCGTATTACTTCTTTTCTGTACAATATCAAGTTAAGAACTTTTGATAAGGTCTTATTTACTTATACTTATAGGACCCAGTCGACGAGGGTTCTAACTAAAAATGTTTTGAAAATGTGTTAAGACTACATCGGTCGCTTTATAAAACCTCAGTGACTTGATTTGACGGGTAAGTTTACATTGTAATATACTATAGAACACTTTACCTTTCCTTTTTGTTGATCTGTTTTATATTTATGTATACATTATTCCTCCATATTATGGACAGTCTTTTTCTTTATATTGATAAAACAACAACTTAAAGTCTTTTTACGGTATCGGTCAGAAAAAAAAAAAAAATTTATTTACTTATCCAAATGAAGACTTTGAGACTTTCTCCCGACTGGTTCTCTCTTTGGATAATGTTTCCTTTCCACGGAATTNCGGTCAGAAAAAAAAAAAAAAATTTATTTACTTATCCAAATGAAGACTTTGAGACTTTCTCCCGACTGGTTCTCTCTTTGGATAATGTTTCCTTTCCACGGAATTTCTCGTACGACGTGAGTCGTATATAGTTCGTCATTGACATGTTATCATGTATCGTTACGTATATATGGTCCCTACCGAAAATTACGAAATATTTAAAATATAAATTACTTATTTTATGTCAAACCGTCAAAAAATATCAACTTCTCTAAATCCATTCTTCCCACGTTAATCAACGATTTAAAGTTTTGATTATTTACAGTACTATCTTAAACTTGGGTCTTTTCTGATAGTCAAAGAGGTTATCTCTTGTAGTTCTGTTGGTACTTTCTAACGTTTTATGTAATTTATAACTGGAGTCTATTAATTTTGAATCTATTAAGTATAATTTAATGGACGGTTTTGTTAATCGGACCTCATATATATTTTGGATTGTCTTCAATGGTTTCTTGATTTTGACAACACTTCTTTTATTGACCGGTTATTTACTCGAACTGTAAGACTGAATAACTATACTCTTTTCATTGATTTTCCGACCTATCGTAAAAACTAACAGAGGACCTTGTATTTACAACCTGACATCCCGGGTACCTCTTACCACAAAGATCGTTAGGTGAGAGATAAACCTCAATCTTACCGTTTCACGATGGGTTCTTTATTCCTACTCGACCTTGTATGTTCTTATAAGTGTGTTTGACATCGATTGAAGTTAAAATTTAAAAATTTTTAGGGTTAAGAACTTCAAACGGGTATCATTATAGTGTAAAAGTCAGTAGAGTCCTACTCGGTTCTTTTTTAATAGGGGTCTCCTTCTTTTATAATAAGAAAGAGAGTTTTACAAACAAAAACAGGTTTGATAAATGATGTTTTAGTTTTTCACACTCTGTATTTATATTCCACATTGTACTTAATTTTAGTCGTATTCTTGATTGTTACCTTAGTCGCCGAGATCTTTCACTTTAATAGACTATGTCTGAATTTTCTTTTTTTCTAAGAGTGATGTAATTTTTCTATTTCTAGTTCTATCTTATAACTTTTTCTCTTGACCTTTGTCTACATGAATTTTTCTCTTTTTTTATTTAGTATCTTAATTTTTAATTTAATTAAATATATATATATATATATATTTCATGTACTTTAATCCCTAAGTCCCTCACTCACAGTGTCCTCCAATTTATGTTAAGTATTCTGTGAATGTCTTGATCTTACATTTCAGTCCTCTTTCATTCATCCTTTTTTCGTGGTTTATTATTCTTCTATAATTTTTTTTTTTTCTTTTCTACGTTGTACCATTTACTAAATTACATGTACATTAACCGTAAGGTTTTTCTTTTTTCTACCTTCTATTCCGTCCTGATTTCTCTAAATTGATTCTTTAAAGGATTTAATTATTTTTATGTAGTTGGAAGTCTAAACCGTTCGAATAAGACGTGTACGTTAGTTGAATATCTATTTTCTTAAAGTATATCAGAAACATTTTCATGTTTTTGATTACTGTTTCTGTTTTATAATTCAGTGATCTTTTTCTTTTGTCTGATATTCCTTATCATCATCCGTGAATACTTACTAAAGATATGTTTGTTACGGTTATATGTGACCTTACTGTATAAGAATCAGGATTTTCTTTTAGTAATAGGTTTATTTTATAATTGATGACTTTTGTGTACAGTCGTTTATTTCACTTTATCTGTATAAAAGAAAGGTATTGAGTCTTTTTCCATACAGTGGATTGTCTAACATGATTTTATTTATAATATTATTTCCTACAACATGTAGGTCTTCTTTGATATTTCCGGTACCAACCAACTTCTATGTGTCCCCTTAATTTTTACCATTTGGGTCATTTAGACACTAGATCATTTTTTTTTTTTTTCTTTTTAGACTGTTTAATAATTTTTGTTGTGTACGTTAAGATATAATTGATATTTCATATAAGTATTTATCATTATTTTTAAAAGTATTTCATTTTTTTACCTTTCGTTTGTAAAATTCTAAAATGACAACGGACTTTTCTCTCTTCTTAACTTCTAATCACCATCTAAAATCAATTGGTTCCTGTACATTAGACCGAATTGTGATTTTGTTATTCCTTTCTCACGCACCGAATATTTATTGTTTCCTTTCGTTTAATTTCTAGTGTTTTACCAGTCCTGTTTATCTTTCATAAGTAATTGTACTATTTTTAATCACTAATGTGACTTTAATTAACTTGTTTCTCTGTTTAAGTGTTCCTCGTAATATAAGACCTTTATTTTAATATAAAACAAATTTACACTATATACATTTCGTCTTTGTGACTTTTTTATTTTTCTGTATACTATGTTCGTAATCGTTTTTCTTTGACCACAACGATATAATTTTAAACTCCTTTCCATCTTAAGTCCGTAATAAATTCTCAACGTAAAAGTTTAGTTTCGACCAACACAAAAGTCTGTTTCTATAGAAAAAAGTAGATGCTGTAAAAGACATTTAGACATTCAAAAAAAAAAATTTAGAATCCTTATTTCTGAAGGAAAAAGTTGGATGTATTAGTGACCAAGATCTCACATAGAGTCCCCTCTGAAATTATGTCATACAAAGAGTGTGATGTAATGAGTTTATTATAAAGTTTTGTAATAAATACGAATATATTTGATTTATATATAATACTTAGAGACAAATAAATCGTTCATTTCCGTGTTTAAAAAGGAAAAGAATTTTTTAACTTTCATTTAATTAAATTTATAAGTTTTACTGAACAAGTAAGAATCAATAAATGAATTTACACTTGAAGGTAAATCCATCATTATTGATCTGAACGTCCAGTGTCTCCTTATTATGATACTTTAGTATTTTTGTAAAATAAGACTAACGTTAATAATTGTATATAAATAAGTCATTTACAAGAACTGATTATTCTTATAAATGATTAATACAGACGTGTTATGTCTCACATCCTCCAAAAAAAACCCTAATTCATAGTGAAACGTTCTTACAAAAAATATCTTACTTTGGAATGACTAATGACAAAGTGATTAGAGGGTTTGGATATTAAGACATAAGTCATTTACAATTAAGATAAGAGGAAACGAAGTCAATGAACTTATTTGTGAATTCGTTTTAAAAACGATGTGTAACTGACAGTACTTAGGGATATCAATGTACTTTAATAATCCAACCATGTTTTCATTGACACCCAAGTCTGACACGTAAAATTTAGTATTGATCCGAGTTTATGTAGAAATAGATAGTTTTATCCTTTGTAATGTAGTTATATAAAAACAGTTACACTTTATTCACATAAGGACCCCGTATTTTTAGACACGAATCCTAAACTATTTAAGACCTTTCGTAATAGACGGAGGATGACCAACACCTTCACAAAAGGGATGTTTTTTTTTTTTTTTTTTAACAGGTCTACGAACTTCTTCACCATCAACCGACCGCTCTCCAGTCCATTTATACCATCTACTCCGTTTTGAAATATCAGTTTAAGTAAGTTGAAAACTTCAAAATCAATACATTTCACACCAGTTCGTAACAGTACCTCTTCTTAGTTCTGGAAAGACAACTGGTTAGGGAAGACATCCGTAACGTCAAAAGTCACGTAGAGTATCTAAAGGACTCGTATGAAGAGTCTACATTACTAAAACGACCCTAAGTCTTTCGACATCACCTAGTCTGGTCGTCATCTGGTGGTTTGTCACTACTACTGAAAAAAACCACGTTCAAACCAAAACTCTTTACAAAACCACGAATAGTTAGGTTAGTAACTATTCGACAACAGTCGACAACATATTTAGGACAAAAACAGTGTGTAATGTTAGACTAGTTCTTTACCAAGGAACAATATCGTGTCTTACTTTTCGGAAGTGAGGTCTTGCTACTATAAAAATAAAAACTAGTCAAGTACTCCGTGGTGAATTTGAAAAAGTGAAAACGTTAAACGAAGTTTACGGTTTACTGATATCCTACGAGTTGTAACTCAAGAACCCGTTTAAGAACACATCAACATTCTCTTAGTCGAAGCTACTAACGAGAGTTAACAAGTACCAGTTAAAAACTACCGGTCGATGACCCTAGGAGTAGAAACGTTTTTAAGGACACGTTTTACAGAATTTGGAAAACGTTTATAAGAATTTGGACACCTTTTTAAGAATTTGATAAACGTTTTTAAGAATTTGGTGAAGAGGTGACATACAAGCAATTCGTCAAAGACCCGGTTTACAGAAACGACGAAATACTGGGTAAAATTTGAGTTTAACTTTTTTAGTGAGTTTAAACGAAAAATAGATTGTAGTAAAGATATCAGATTTTATTTATATTTTATTTGTCGTTCCTTACAGTAAATTTTTCATATCTCACTCTTTACGAGTAATTTTACTACATTTTGTATTGATGTATATAATACTTACATAAGTTCATGATTTACCGTTTCCAGTTGTTACTTTTTAACGTTACTGAAAACGTGGTTGAATTTGTATAAATAGTTTTATAAAAGTCATCACACGGATCGACTCTCGTACGGACAACGATTTTCATAGACATTCATCAAAAGAAAGACGGTTTGTTCTCGTTGATGGACATAACGGGTAGTCACGGATTACGTCTCTCTCGAACACAATATTCTTTCACTGTGATATTAAGAATCCCGACATAGAAACACACAAAAATTAGGGTACGAGATAAAAAAACAAGAATAGGGATTTTAAGGTATTGACCAATATCTTCAATTTATCAGAGACTGGAGTCGATAAGTCATCAGTAAAAGGGTCCCCTTTTAAACCGAAAAAGACCAGAACCGTGATATTCCGTACAGACTAGTACTTTCTTTCCCCTCTCCTCTCATATCAGGTTTCTATTTCGATCCTTTCTGGTTTACAGTTCGATTTATTACTACTAAACTAATAAATGATAAAGATATTTATGAGGTAATCTTAAAGAATTAATTTAGAGGAGGAGACGAGGGGTTTCAAATTCGTTTCCTGTCTATTGTAGTTTCATAATGTCTCACCTTTAAAAGTAGACTGGAACCACATGTTTTTACAGAAGACCTAAAAAGGGAGACTAAATGTTCCAGATACAAATCTTTAGACCAGTAACCTACTGAAGTATTTTATCGTGAGACTTTTTGTGTCTCGGTCAGTCACGAACCCGTTGAATGTGGTCGAGACTAGAGACTAGATCCTGTTCATAGGTTCATAAAAAAGGAATTAAGTTTCAGCAATAAGGTCGAACTTTCGTAAGAAATCAGAGGTATCGTTAGGAAACTGATAAGTTATTGTACTAGAATGTATAGAAGTATAAACAAGACTTCATTTTCTGGGATGATGGAAGAATAATAACTCGTAAACCTTTTTTTCTTTCCACTTTTACAAGGTCTTATCATGGCACTAAAATATTGGTTTCATGTCTTCAAGAGGTTGTTTTTAAGGTCAAAGAGTGGACAGTCTCGAGACCCTTTTCTGTTTTGGACCCTTGTTCAACAGTATCTGTAGTGTCGGGAACAAGAGATTTGTCAAAATTGTAAATTGTCTTCTAAATGTCTTGTGTTTATGGATTATGTTTTTGTGTAATAAGTGTATATACATACATGTTTCTGAAATATAAGTAAGTATATATATACTTTATATGTGTATGTATACATGTGAAATACAAGTCTTATACATTGGTGTCTTATCCTTGTAATATATTGATATCGTATACTTTGTATAACGTTAAGATAACTCGTGATCCGTTATGCACTTAATTGGACCTTCAATGACTCTAGTTGACTCTGTTTATTCTTCCTTCTCCTAATAAAAAGTGTGGCAAAGATTCTAACCGTTGACGGTACAGATGGATAGTACACATTCACACAATCTGGATTTTCAACGAATTTCAGTCTGTACACGTATTATCTATAGAACTTACTGTCTGACCAAACAGAAGTCACTTACTACTTTCACTGGTCCACTGTCGTTAATCTCTCATCGTTGTACCTCTTAATATTATTACAACATCATCATTGTCATTGTCATCATTATCGTCCTCTACAGAGAACGTTTTCCTTCTTTTTCATTATCAAACGTTCTTTTCCCCCCAACTCGTCCTATGGTTGGGCTCGACAATAAAGTCTTACGAAATAAAACTCTTACACCTCAGAAGTACCCCGTCAATCCAAGTCAATTCGATCTCCCATCTCCCTTACAAGTTCTTCTTTCGACTCCTATGTCACGATTAATGGATCGGTGTAAAGACCCTTGTGTCACCTTTCTAGACTCATTGTATCCTCCCAACATGTCTAGTCTCGTTGCGTTGACATCCTTAAGGGGACAATTACCCACTGACACCCTAGCGTCTTTAGAGAGTCACAGACCCAATTTACTCGTGTCTGGTATCACCCCTAACAAGACTGCCAAAGAATCTCCCCTCATCCACGATCTCATTCCACCGTAACCATTCTACTAAAGGTTTTTCGGGAAGGGAGTGTGTCAAGTTGACTTTTACTAACTACCGAAATTTTCCTTTCTTGTGTTTTCTACGTACACTTGCTTACTTGACCACCAACGTCTACCTGTTGAACTTCTCCCGCGTACCATCACTTCTTTCGTGACGATCGTTTATTTGACTGTTGTAGGTCTCTGAAGTTTACGAATACGAATACGAGGTTTTCATATTAACTTCATTTTATCTATCCTACCGAAACGTTCTCACTCTCTATTCTCTATCAGTCTTTATCGACTTGGCACTTTCCGAATAAGCAGTATGGTTTCGTTAAAAAGACTCATCGAATTAAAGTGGACACAAATTTTATGAAACTCCTGAACAATTTGAACGTTTTAATTTTAGGGAGAGATCAGATTATTCTTTGAGATCCTATGTCTCGGACTCTTAGTCCAGGAATTCCTATGCACGTACACATGATTCAACGAAGTCCAAACAGGTTGAGACGTTGGGATACCTGACATTGAACTTGGGAAGACAGACATCCTAAGAGGTCAGTTTTTATGACCTCACCCAACAGTGAGGTCCCCTAGAAGGGTTGGGTCCCTAATTTGGTGGCAGAGAATACAGAGGACGTAAACGTCCGTCCAAGAAATGGTGATCACGGTGGACCCTTCCGGGGAATTCCTATGTTCCTTAACGTTTCCAGTTTCAAACTTTTGTACTAAAACCTTGAATTAAAACGTCGGTTTTTCCTCTTTTACTTTTTATGAGTTCTACTCTTATAATAGTAACAGTAGGAGTAGTAGTGGTAGAATGTCACCTAAAGTATATCTTTTTTTGAAGACACATGTATTTTTATTCGTGGTTAAATTATATGTCATATTCGAAATTCAATTTTATTTTAAGTCCATATGTATAAGGTGAAAATACTTAAAAAGGAAAATGGTTGAAAAAGTTAATTGAGTGGGTCTATTCTCTCGAAGATGTATATTTTCATACTTCTCATCAGTTGACACCTCAACTTTAAAGATCTCTTGATAAAAAAGAAATAATAACTTAACTACAAAAGACTTGAACCAATTTTTAGTGTAAATTTATAAATCTTATTTTTTATGTGACCTGTTATTTTTAATCTCCTTTTTACAGTAGTCAGATTACGTTTGTTCGTGTCCTCATCGTTATAAGTTTAGTCTCACTTATAATTTCTACTTTTTGATGATTTACCCCAGTCTTTCAGTAAAATATAACTAATTTTAGATCTTGAAAACACTCGGTAGCAGTATAATATATTTTTCGTTTTTTTTAGTTTCTTTAGATAAATTCATTAAATTTTTTTTTGTTCTTTTAACATCATTAGGTAAATCATATTCATTACGAAATTATATTGAGATAACTAATGTTTTTACACTTTTACTTTGTTCTAAATTAATATACTTTCTTAATTATATGTTTCTTGTGACATGAGATGTTTATCTCTGATGAGTAAGAAAATACAACGGTTCTACAACTGGGTAAATAAACGGTTGGGATAATAAATCTAAGAACCATTCCTTGTCCAACGTGTGTGTGTGTATGTGTTACCTATTAAACTCCTCAAAAATTCTTACACAACCCTTTGGTGTCCCTACCACGTTATAGGTCTTTGAACAGGATCTAAGGAGTTTCCGACTTCTTCGTAGACTTTTTAAGTCTCTCTTTCTCTTCCAACATACCTCTGGGTGAAGTTTCTTTGACATTTTAAATCTCTTGTCTTCCTCGACTCCTTTGTTTTTGGAGTCAACAAGAGAGAAGGGAGAGAGACGAGAGGACTTTTCGAGTGAAGGACGAAGGGTTGTCGATTTCTGCTAGAAGTCGGTCAACCGTACCCGTTGTTAACCAAGTCGGAAGACCCAGTGTTCGACCCATCTCTCGTACCTCTCAACTATATATTTCCTTTTTGTCTTTTATAGTCCGTAGTAGTGTTTCCTTTTAAGGTTATATTCCTATTTTATATTCTCTGAATAGGAGACTAGTGTTAATAAAGTCAAACGGGGGATAAATCGATCTTTACAACATCGATAACATCGAATGTTTCTACTTTTAGAAACATACCTTCCGTAATTAAAACTACATCACCTTCTCTTTACCGACTTATGTATAGGTCACGATCCCTGGTACAGACTTGACTAAAAAGTCGGAGTCAATGAACCAGTCTTTCTCTTTCGACTCCTGATCCAGAAGTATTTTTACGTACCGTTTACAGGTCCGGTAAAAATCTTAAAAGGAGTCAAAGAGAGTTATATTTCATCCTAGACTATTTAGCTAAGGTTTCAAACCGATTGATACTAGGTGACTTGGTGTCAAAGTTAGATCAGATGGTGAAGATAACGTTTTTTTTTTTTTTCAAAACAACCTTGTGTCGGTCCGAGTAAGTAAAGGTACTAAGGACACGGAATAAAGTATAATGTTACAGTGTTAAATCATCAACGTTGTCTTCGATAGGTTTTTATGAATGTAGGATAGAAATTCTGATAAGTCTATATTATCTTAAGGATTTATTTCGTACAGATTCCTACCTTACTTTAATACTTTGTTAGTACACTCTGTGGGTAGTATGTCATATTGAAATTTATAGTATTACCTACCTCTTCCGTTACCGTTGGGTGAGGTCATGAGAACGGACCTTTTAGGGTACCTACCTCCTCGGACCTCCCGACGTCAGGTACCCCAGTGATTCTCAACCTGTACTGACTCATTGAAGTGAAAGTGAAAAGTGAAAGTACGTAACCTCTTCCTTTACCGTTGGGTGAGGTCATAAGAACGGACCTCTTAGGGTCCCTGCCCCATCGGACCATCCGACGACAGATACCCTAGCGTGTCAGTCTGTGCTGACTTCGCTGAATCGTCGTCTTTGTCACTGATATATTGTAAGTCGACTTCTGATCGTCCCCCTATGAGAAAGACGGAGGAAGACTACGGATACTCTCTTCGAAAGAGATAGAGGAAATATAAAATTATTTTGAAATAATGTCTGTTTTATTTATGTATAGTATTACTTTCAAGTGTATCGTTTCATTTAATGAATTTTTGTTTTGATATAAGGACACTATATGATACAGTTTTTCATTTATTTTTATTAAGTTTATTAAATATTTTAAGAATTTTTACTACTATAATAAATTCCTTTACGAATAGTGTTTAAGTTCAAAGGTGTATTTGTATTTTAATAATGTGTGTAAAATGGTTTTTCGATGATTTTAGTTATAGCATTCTATCGACTTTTTATTGTCTGTTATATAGATCTCTTTAGTTTATCTTCCTTTCTTTTCTTTATCTACAATTATTTAAACCGAACCTCAAAGTTTTATTCTTACCAGTAACATTTGACTTTTCATTGTAATAAATGTCCATTATAAACAGAAGATTCCCGTGTTCTCTTTATAGATGTATTTTAGATGATCTTTTTTTTGATCGACACATCAATGTTTTGTTTATAAGGGTTTAATTTTGAAAAATGTATAATCCTTCAGAGTCCTTTAATTACCTTTATTTTATCAGAAAATTATAAGATGATTCACCTAAATTTAGTCTACTGGTAATATAGATGATGACACCCGTCCTTAGGGAGTCTTCTTTACCTCATAGGTAGTACCATTTGTTTGTTCAGGCTTTACGTCATGAACCTACGTTAGAGTTTTTACTGTCTTACTAGAGATAAGTAGAGGTTCCGTTTGTTAAGTTATAGTGCCATTAGGTTCAGATACGGGGTTGGTCGTTACGACTTCTTTGACTTCAACTTGCCAAAATACTTCTGGATGTTCTGGAAAATCTTGATTGTGAAAAGTAATATCCCCTGACCTTACGTTTTCATCCTTTAGTTCTTTGTGGACCTCATTGTCCGTTTAAACCGGAACCTTACACTTTACTTCGTCCCGTTTCTGATTCTCTCAAAACGGTTCTTTTACGTGACCAGTATCGTTTGTGGGAGAAGGTTGTTGTGTTCTCTTCTGATGTGTACCTGTAGTGGTCTACCAACTGTGGCTTTAGTCTAACTAATATAAGAAACGTCGGTTTCTACCTCTTCGAGATATGTCAGTTTTTTTTGTTCTGGTCCTCCACTGACACCGAGTCTAGTACTAATAATGGTTTAGTCTGAATTTAACTCTTTTCATCCCTTTTAGTGATCTGGTAAGTCCATACTGGATTTAGTTTAGGTAATACTAATATGTCACGTACACTCTTTATCTAACTTCCCGGATCTAGACTGTCTATCTCACGGACTACTTGATACCTTACTCCAATCGCTGTAACATGTCCTCTGTCCCTAGTTCTGGTAGGAGTACCTTTTCTTTACGTTTTTCCTTTTACCGACAGAACCCTCCGGAATGTTTATCGACACTTTTCTTCTCTTCACTTTTCGTTTCCTCTTTTCCTTCTATATTCGTAGACTTACGTCTCAAGGTTTCTTATCGATCTTCTCTATTCTTTCGGAAGAAGTCGGTAGTTACGTTTCTTTATCTCCTTTTGTTGTCTTACCCTTTCTGATCTCTAGAGAAGTTCTTTTAATCTCTACGGTTCCCTTGTAAAATACGTTTCTACCCGAACTATTTCCTGTCTTTACCAGACCTGGATTGTCTTCGTCTTCTATGATTCTTCTCCACCGTTCTTATGTGTCTTCTTGACATGTTTTTGCTAGAAGTACTGGACCTATTAGTACTACCACACTAGTGATTAGATCTCGGTCTGTAGGACCTTACACTTCAGTTCACCCGGAATCTTTCGTAGTGACACTTGTTTCGATCACCTCCACTACTTTAAGGTCAACTCGATAAAGTTTAGGACTTTCTACTGTGACACTTTCACAACGTGAGTTATACGGTCGTTTAAACCTTTTGAGTTGTCACCGGTGTCCTGATCTTTTCCAGTCAAAAGTAAGGTTAGGGTTCCTTTCCGTTACGGTTTCTTATAAGTTTGATGGTGTGTTAACGTGAGTAGAGTGTACAATCATTTCATTACGAGTTTTAAGAAGTTCGTCCGAAGTCATTATGTACTTGGTACTTGAAGGTCTACAAGTTCGACCAAAATCTTTTCCGTCTCCTTGGTCTCTAGTTTAACGGTTGTAGGCGACCCAGTGCTCTTTTCGTTCTCTCAAGGTCTTTTTGTAGATAAAGACGAAATAACTGATACGGTTTCGAAAACTGACACACCTAGTGTTGTTTGACACCGTTCAAGAAGTTCTCTACTCTTATGGTCTGATGGAATAGACGGAAGACTCTTTAGACATAAGTCCAGTTCTTCGTTGTCAATCTTGACCTGTACCTTGTTGTCTGACCAAGGTTTATCCTTTTCCTCATACAGTTCCGACATATAACAGTGGGACGAATAAATTATATGTACGTCTCATGTAGTACACTTTACGACCCGACCTACTTCGTGTTCGACCTTAGTTCTAAAGGTCCTCTTTATAGTTATTGAAGTCTATACTTCTACTGTGATGGGAATACTGTCTTTAATTTCTGCTTGATTTCTCGGAAAACTACTTTGACTTTCTCCTTTCATTTTTACGACCGAATTTTGAGTTGTAAATTTTTTACTTCTAGTACCGTAGGTCAGGGTAGTGAAATACCGTTTATCGACCCCTTTGTTACCTTTGTCACTGTCTGAAATAAAACCCCCGAGGTTTTAGTGACGTCTACCACTGACGTCGGTACTTTAATTTTCTGTAAACGAGGAACCTTTTCAATACCGGTTGGATCTGTAGTATAATTTTTGGTCTCTGTAATGAACCGGTTGTTTCCAGACGGATCAGTTTCGATACCATAAAGGTCATCAGTGCATACCTACACTCTCAACCTGGTACTTCTTTGGACTCACAGTTTATCTACGAAAACTTAACACCACAACATCTTCTGAGAACTCTCAGGGAACCTGACTTCCTCTAGGTTGGTCAGTTAGAACTTCCTTTAGTCAGGACTTATGAGTAACCTTCCTGACAACGAGTCCGACTTCGAGGTCATAAAACCGGTGGACTACACTTCTCGACTGAGTGACCTTTTCTGGGACTACGACCATTTCTGACTCCCGTCATCCTCTTCCCCTCCTGTCTCCTACTCTACAAACCTACCGTAGTAGTTGAATTACCTGTACTTAAATTCGTTCGAGACCCGAGACCACTACCTGTTCCTTCGGACCACACGACTTTCAGGTACCGCTTCGTCTTAGTCTGTGTTGACTCGCTGATATGACTTGCCTGTGGTGTGGTACTAAGGTCCGTGTCCATATGGAGAATAAATAGAGAAAACGTGCTCTACTACCCGACAGACATCACTTCTAGTGTCATAAGATCATGTCCTTGGTGATCGTCTCTACTTCCACTCTAAGGTCGTGAATCACATTTGTCACCGGAGTCACTTATAAATGAGTAACTTTACAACTGTATGTACCATGAATAAGGGGTGACTCGATGGTATTACAATCGTGTAATATGAGACATCTAGTGACTTACTTTCCAATAAAAGACCCTTAGAAAAATTAGTTCTATTTTCAAGAGTTCCATGTAACCCCGTTTTCGTTGGGAAGAGTCCATGGTACCCTCTTCATTCGGACCTACTAGGTCCTGAAGATAATATGTGTTTCTTAATTCGAAAGAAAAGACTTAGATTTTACCATGATCGATTTATTGAGAGGGCTCTTTTATCGGTGTGTATGTACAAAACACCACGAATAAAGAGAGGGTCTTGGGACTACTCTTTCCAGTCCGGAAGCCACTTTTGGGGTTAGATATTTCAGACGAATGTGTATCTTTTACACCTAGTTGTAGGAGAGATTACATACTTTTTATTGCTCCTTTCGTCTTTTAATATGAGACATCTCAAAGATTGTTAAAGTAGATCCTTTGTTCTTGTTTCACGAAACTGTTTATTTATGAACTTTTTTTTCTTCGAACCTTTAGTATTTACAAAGTCGTCTTTATTCTTTTTAATTGTCTTCACTACACCTACTTGGATTTCAAACAGTATGTCTCACTTTGTACAGTCTTTCTCTTTTTTATAGTATATAACTATAAATAGATACCGAAGATCTTTTTTTACCACGACCACTTGCTTAAACGTCCCGTCCTTATCTCTACGTCTGTATCTCTTACCTGAATACTTGTATCTCCTCCCTCCTGTCGTAACCTACTCAATCGTGACTGTATATGTGTGATGGCACACATTTTATCTATCAGTCACCCTTCGACGACGGATTGTACCTTTGAAGTAGACCTACGAGACACTACTGTATCTCCCTACCCTACCCCCGCCATCCTCTCTCCAAGTCCTCTCTGTCATATATGCACGTGTGTATCGACTGTAACAAGTGTAGGTGTAACGAGACGTCGTCTTTGGTTATGTTCTACCAGTTCGTTAATAGGAGGTTAATTTTTTATTACTGTTATTATTTTTATTTAAAATTTTAATTGTTTTACTAGTCCTCTATTTTAATTTTGTTATATGACTGTTCGTCTCTTTTTTATCTTTTCACTTCTTTAAATTACTTTTACAAAAAATTTTGTGTTTAAGTCAGATCTTCCGGGTTGTACGCATAATCTCAAGATATTTATCTTTTAGTCATTTCCCTTAGTAGTTTCTTTAAAGGATCTTAGTTTTATTGCTTAAAAGTAAAACTTTACTGGGTAAGTTTTGTTACCCCTTTTTTTAATCAGAGAGTGTTTTTCCATGTAAACGAATATAAAAATTTTGAATCCTCTGTCTTTTCTTTTTTCTTCATATTAATGTTTCTGATTGTTCAGTATTACCGTTGTTACTGTAATTTTAAAATTGGTGTCACACCACAACGGACATACTACGGTCTCTTTACTAATAAAGGTTATATCTTAACATTATGATCAGTTTGACGGTGTTTTTAACGTCTCGTCTTTATCTTTCTCTTTAACGAAAGTCTATATTTTATGGAAGGTATAGAATAACAGGTACTAGTAAAAAGAGTCCTTCTTTGACTCTCTCTTGTGGTTCCTTCTCTTTCAATACCTTGAATCTTTTGGTCCTTTGTTTGTGTCTTTTTTTTTTTTTCAGTTTCCCTTACCTATTGTCACTTCTCTCTAAGCTTCCACTAACGGACGTCGGTAGGATCCTTAGTCGATCATGACGGAGTTCATCGAGTACTCCGAGACCCTTTCACAGACCTTTTTCTACTTTACTGATTTTTTGACAGCACAAATTTTTGTAACTCTCCGTTAAATTCGTTGACCTTCACTAAACCCCCGTCATGATTACACTTTTGTATACTCCTACTAGTAATTGAAGTCCCTTTTTACGACACATCCCTATATTCACATTAGAATAACACGGTATATAAGAAGACACCTAAGTTTTATACCTCAACTTATACATTTTCTTCTTTTTTTAGACTAGTTTCAATACTATATTAATGAAACCCTTATAACCATTTGTTGTAAATACGGACATAGCCACCATCTCCCTTATGGTGAATAAAAGTTTCTGTTATCCATTACTATGTAGTACTTCTCCAGTATGTTCGTGTATCAAATCTCGACGTCTTCATATAGGGTTTTCTTTGTTGACTGTCTCAACATCCCAGAATCCGAACCGTGGAATGTACGTGACGGAAGGGTAACACAGACAAGATCACAGAGGACGGCTTAAATGTTCTGAGAAAGACTATAAGGTTAGAGTGAATAGCAATTGACAATGAGTTAAAAATCAAAACAGTGAAGGAGTCTTTTCAAAAGGACTTGTAAGTCTTCGAAGTTTGATCACGTCTAAGATAAAACAGGGAGTACTGTAACATTTGAGAAGAAACATTTCACTTTTTACCAAGGTCAACATAAAACATAACACTTGAGGTCCTCAAGTCCATGACGTACCCAGAAAACTAGGGAACATGCGGATCGTTGACTGACCGACTTCAACGACTGACGTCGTATGACTTACGTTGCCCCTTGAATGATACATAAACACCCTATTGGCTTAATTTATGACACTGATTTATTATTAAATAGTGTTTTTATGTTTGGTATTCGGTTGATATTCATAATACTTAAAATTTTAGGATTTAGTATATAAAGGTTTGTTTTACGTGGTATTAAATCGTTGTCAATAATACCTTATGTAATTGTGTTACATAGAATAATTACACTGTCTTTATACACTGATGGAGTAATGGTCTCTTCTAGAAGTTATAGTCTTTCAGACCTTTATCTAGGAAAAATAATTTGTTTGATAAAGAAATTTTTTGTTTCGTCTTTATATTTTATATTGGCACTCTGGTTATCCATAGTAATATAAACGAATATTTCGTAATAAATAAGGGAAATTGTGTTCCTTGTTCTTTTTATACGAATAAAAGAGTCGGTAATACACCGTAACGAGAAACACAACATCTCTGACGTTAACTTTTTGATTTACTTTTTAATTGTCTTTTTAGAAAGTCATCTTAGTGTTAAGAAAATCTTGGACAGATATTCTTGGTCTACCTTTTTATTTTACTTTTACTCTGTTCTAAGATAAATGTTATCACTTTTGTTTACATTTATTAAATCCTAATTTAGTACATTTACTCCTCAGTCTCTAGAACCTCCTTTTCGTCATCACTCCGAAGTAATCGAGTTTGTCTTTTTTTTTACAAAAAAAAAGAATTAAAAAGTAAAAATGAAATAACATGAAATGTTATGACATAACCAAAACGGTATGTAACTGTACTTAGGTGGTGCCCATATGTACTCAATGGTTTGTACTCGGGGAGAGGGTGGACGATGGGGTATAGTAGAGAGACCTAGTATGGGTACGTAGTCGGGGTTCGTAGGACTTAGGACGTAGTTTGTATCTGATCGCTAAGTAAAGAATGTACTACCATATGTACAAAGTTACAGTAAGAGGGTTTAGTAGGGTGGGAGAGGGAGAAGGAGAGGGAGCCTCAGGTTTTCAGGCAATATGTGTCGACACAGAGAAAACGACAGAGCGTATGTCCCAATGGTAATGGGTAGAAAGATTTAAGGTATATATATATACACAATCATATGACATAACCACAAAAAGAAAGACCGAATGAAGTGAGACATATTAGCCGAGGTCAAAGTAGGTAGAGTAATCTTGACTAAGTTTGCACAAGAAAAATTACCGACTCATTATGAGGTAACACATATACATGGTGTCGAAAGAATAGGTAAGTAGACATTACCTGTAGATCCAACGAAGGTGCAGGACCGGTAATATTTGTCGCGACGTTACTTGTGACCCCATGTACACAGAAAGATAAGACCAAAGGAGCCACACATACGGGTCGTCACCCTAACGAACCAGTATTCCGTCAAGATAAACGTTAAAAAATTCCTTAGAGGTGTGACAAGAGGTATCACCGACATGATCAAACGTAAGGGTGGTTGTCACATTCTCCCAAGGGAAAAGAGGTGTGGGAGAGGTCGTAAATAACGAACGTCTGTAACCTAGTGTCGGTAAGACTGACCACACTTCACCATGGAGTAACACCAGAACTAAACGTAAAGAGACTATTACTTACTACAATTCGTAGACAAGTACACAAACAATCGGTAGACATACAGAAGAAACCTCTTTACAGATAAATCAAGAAACCGGGAAAAAAAAATAACCCAGCAAATAAAAAGACCTTAACTCGACGTATTCAACGAACATATAAAAACTCTAATTAACAAACAGTCAACGAAGTAAACGGTAATAAAAGAGGGTAAGTCTTCCGACAGAAAAGTGGAACGAATATAAAAAGAAACAACACTTCTTTGAAAATTAAAATTAATCTAGGGTAAACAAATAAAAACGAAAATAAAGGTCATAAGACCCTCCACCTGGTATCTCCTAGAACGACACTAAATACAGCCTCTCACAATACGGATACAAGAGGAGATCTTCAAAATATCAAAGACCAGAATGCAAATCTAGAAATTAGGTAAAACTCAAATAAAAACACACACCACAATCTTTCCATAGATCAAAGTAAGAAAATGTTCACCAACTGGTCACAAGGGTCATGGTGAACAATTTCTATAACAGAAATGAGGTAACATATAAGAACGGAGGAAAGAGTTTCTATTCCACAGGTATACACACACCTAAATAGAGAAGCGAAAACTAAAACAAGGTAACTAGATATAAAGACAGAAACACGGTCATGGTATGACAGAACTACAAAACATCATCTCGGACTTCAGTCCGTTCAACTAAGGAGGTCAAGGTAAGAAGAAAGAGTTCTAACGAAACCGATAAGCTTCAAAAAACATAAAGGTATGTTTAGAATTTTATAAACAAGATCAAGACATTTCTTATGGCGACCATCGAACTATCCCTAACGTAACTTAGATATCTAACGAAACCCATCATATGAGTAAAAGTGATATAACTAAGAAAACTAGGTACTTGTACCATATAAAGAGGTAATCACGGGAGAAACTAAAGAAAGTAGTCACAAAATATCAAAAGATATATATCCATAAATCAAAGAAATCCATCTATATCAGGTTCATAAAATAAGAAAAGCAACGTTACCACTTACCTTAACAAAGGAATTAAAGAAAAAGATGAAAGAGTAATATTCACATATCCTTACGTTACATAAAGACACACAACTAAAATATAAGACGTTGAAATGAGATAAGTAACTAATCGAGATCATTAAAAGACCACCTCAGAAATCCCAAAAGATACATCTCCTAGTACAGTAGACGTTTGTCACTCTCAAAATGAAGAAGAAAAGGTTAAACCTAAGGAAAATAAAGAAAAAGACGAGACTAACGACACCGGTTTTGAAGGTCTTGATACAACTTATCATCGTCACTTTGACCCGTGGCAACAGAACAAGACTAAAATCCCCTTTACGCAAGTTAAGAAGTGGTAACTCCGATTACAAAAGACATCCAAACAGTATATATCGAAAATAATACAAATCCATACAAGGAAGAGAAGGACGAAAGACCTCTCAAAAATAGTATTTACCAACAACTTAAAACAGTTTCCGGAAGAGACGTAGATAACTGTATTAGTATACCGAAAATAAAAAGTTAAACAATTACACCACTTAATGTAACTAACTAAACGCCTATAACTTCGTAGGAACGTAGGGACCCTATTTCGGGTGAACCAGTGCCACATACTAGAAAAATTACACAACAACCTACGACTAACGATCTTAAAACAACTCCTAAAAACGTAGATACAAGTAGTCACTATAACCGGACAACAAAAGAAAAAAACATCGTAGTAACAGTCCAAAACCATGATCTCACTACCACCGGAGTATCTTACTCAAACCTTCAAATGGAAGGAGACGTTAAAAGACCTTCTCAAACTCCTCCTATCCACAATCGAGAAGAACTTTAAAAACCATCTTAAGTCGACACTTCGGCAGACCTGGACCCGAAAACAAACGACCATCTAAAGACTAATGTCAAAGTTAAAAACACGAACACTACCCAGACAATTCTAAAGGATAAAGAAGGACCAAGTCAAAACCTTTCAACATGAAAAGATTCTTAAACAGGTAAAGAAGGTACAACAGGTAAAATAACCGTACATTAACGACTATCATCAGAGAATACTAGGAAACACAAAGACACAACAGACAACACTAGAGAGGTAAAAGAAAAGATTAAAATAACTAAACTAAAAAGAGAGAAACGAAGAACTACTCAGACCGATTACCAAACAGTTAAAATAAATAGGAAAGTTTCTTGGTCGAAAACCGAAACAACTAAAAACGATACCAGAGAAAACAAAGAAAACGTAAATAAAAACGGGATTAAAAATTCTAAAGAAAGAAAGATGATTGAGACCCCAAGAGGTTAAGAAGGAAAAGATCTACGAAATCCACATCTCAATCCAGTGAATAAACTGAAAAAAGAACAAAGAACTCCATACGGACATAACGATACTTGAAAGGAGAATCATGACGAAAATATCACAGGGTGTCCAAAACCCAACAACACAAAAGTAAAAGTAATCAAAGATACGTATAAAACTAAAGAAAAAACTAAAGAAGACACTAAACAACCAATAAGTCTTCACACAACAAGTTGGAGGTATACAACCTTAAAAATTATCAAAAAGAGGACATTAACTCTACATTAGAATTACGTAATACCAATCTTTTCTACGAACCTTACTAAAGCTAAAAGAACTTAAATAGTTCCAATCTAAATACCAGGTCCTACACTAGATAGGACCTCTTTCAAGGTACTCGTGAACTCTTTTTCCACTTTAAGTAACAAAACCCCACCTTACAGGATATCTATAGTTAATCCAGATTGACCAGATTACATAGTAAATTTCAAACGCAAAGAAACAATTAAAAGACAAATCAACTAGACAGGTATCTACACTCACCCCAGTGTGGATTTTAGTGGGTGATAATAACACAATAATAATTAAAGGGGAAAGTATAACAATCGTAAACAGAATGTATAACGCCACGAGGATACAACCCACATAAATATAAATATTAATAATATAGACGAAGAACCTAAATAAGAAACTAGTAATACATCACCGGAAGAACAGAGAAAAGTGTCGGAAACAAAATTTCAGATAAAATAGCCTATACTCATAACGGTGGGGACGAAAGAAAACCAGAGATAAACTCACTATATAGAAAGAGGTCGGAAAGTTAAAGTCAGACATGCACAGGGAACAAAACTCCGCCGTTGTATATATCCTCAGAACAAAAACATAGGTAAGTAGGTCAGAAACGGAAAGCCAACCCCGTAAGTTGGGTAAATGCATATTCCATTAATAACTATTCATACTAGGGTAACGGTAAATGAAATAATAAAACCCAAGTCCAAATATGTGGAAAAAACATAAAGGACAGATCTCTTATAGGAAATCGTAAACAACCTCTCGACCAAACCACCACGACTTAAGAGAGTCGAAAGCAAACAGACATTTCGAAAACTAAAGAGGAAGTATAAACTTACTCTAGAAACGACCCATGTCATTAGACCCGACATCCAATAACAGAAAGTAGTGAAATTCATACAGAACGGTAAGGGAGGACCGGACTTCTCAAAGATAACTTTCTAGTCGACAATAGGAATACCCTTAGGGAAACACACAATAAACAACAAAAAGGGAACGACGAAAATTATAAACAAGAAACACAAACTAGAAACAATTAAACTAATTATACACAGAACCCCACAAAACGGAACCCAAATAGGATAAAACTTCAGAGACCCAAAGAACCTGAACCCACTAATAAAGGAATGGGTAAAATCCCTTCAAAAGTTGATAATAGAGGAGTTCATAAAAGAGTACCGGAAAGAAAAACAGAAGAAGAAGACCCTGAGGATATTAAGTTTACAACCTCGGAAAGTATAACAGGACCTCCAGAGACTCTAACAGGAGTAAAGAAAATTAAACAAAAAGAAAAAAGGAGAGACTAAGTGAATAAAGATGTAAAGATAAAAGATAAAGTGATTAGGATAGAAGACGGAGACAATTAGATGATAAACAACGGAGATCTCACAAAAACTAGAGTAAATAACGTAATAAGTTATACATAACTGAGAAAAAATAAAGAAGATCCAGGAACAATTTGGAAAGAACGTAGAAGAGTTAGGAACAGAGGTCCGATAAATAGACAATAAGGTAAAACTAAAGTTCTAAAACCTAGTGAAAGTGATAGTTATAAGTCTTAAGAAAGATCCATCTAAGGGATAGAGAAGGAGAAAACAAACCAAATCACCCGTAAAGAGGACAAGGAAATGGACGACTCATAAGGAGACGGAGAAGTAGAACCAATATAACGACTCAAACCCCACCGGAAAGATATAAGACCGTTAAACACCTCAAGAGAAATAATACCTCGAAGGAGTGGCACCCACCCCAACATAGTCACAGAACAGTTCCAAAGAACCAATCCCTCCGAACACAACCTCAAGACCACCCACCTCGACCTAAAGAAGAGAGACATCACGTTACCTCACTAGTCATTACCCAATACTCTGTAGTTACCAAACCTCATTGAAACTCGACGGATATATAACTTCTAGTCCCCACACAAGGACACAACGACCTCTTAAACGTACCATACAGAACGAGACCTTGAACAACCGGGAACCCACCACGAACCAAAGTCACATCCATACCTCCGTAAACTACTCGAGGATAACTAATTACAAGGGACCTAAGTCCTCAAGAGACTACAAGAGTCCTAAACCCGAATTCAGAGGACGAAGACCAAAAGTCAAAATAAAAATGTCGTCGGAGTTCTGAAGAGGTAGATATGTCGTGTCTACTATTTCGTAGATCCAATTTTTACTTTTCAAAGAAGTGTAACTCCCTGTGGGTCTCTCCAAGTGACTCAATGTACCTCTTCTCTTCTCCCTCCCCCATCAATCTCCATTGACCTTACTCTACTCCACTCTAGTTTTCTCCTCTCTCGTTCGATCGGTCATTAGTGAAGGAATACACTCGAGGTGTTAGACCTGGCGAGTCTCTACAAGTACCTCAATATGTCCCTTCTCCTCTCCCTCCTTCATCTGTCTTCACCGGTCCTCCTATTTTCTCCCTTTACTTTTCCTCTCTCTGTCTAGGTCGGTCATTGGTCAAGGAATCCACAAGAGGTGGTAGACCTTGTGTGTCTCTAAGGGTCTCAACCCATCTCTTCTCTTCCCCCTCCCTTCTCTGTCTCCGGTGGAACACCTCTTTTTCGTCTCAGGTTTCCTCCTCTCTCACCAGTTCCATCATTAGAACGAGAACCCATTTAAACCCATCACTTCAAACCCAAAAATTTACATGTTTTAACTGTTGTTTTTGGTTCTTCGTTTCCAATTTTTAGATCTCATCTCCAACCTAAAAGTTTTTATGTTATAATTTCTTTTCTTCTTCTTCTTTTTTTTTCGGTGTTCTTAATAATTTTTTTGTTATTGTTGTTGGTGTGTATCTGATATATACCGCAAACGAAATTTTGTATCCCAGAAAAAAAAAACTTTTTATTATCATCCAATATCTTTATTTTTAATTTCCTCTTTATCTCCTGAATTGTTAAAATTTTTCAATCCTTTTTTTTCTTCTTCTTTTTTGTTGGTGTGTTGTCGTAGTTGGTTTTTTTTTTTTTTTTTTTTTGTTTCCTTTTTCTTATTTTTTCATACTAGCATTTTTATCATTTCTATATGGACCGGGAAAGAGACCACAACACCCGTCACACCCCAGTGAAGGTTCCGTCAAGGGAGACAAATTGAAGAAGACAAACGACCAGAGAAGTCACAGACTAAAGGTAGGACTGTGTCCCGCACGTCACCACCTGTGAAAAAAAAAAAAAACCGCCCCCCCCGCGAGTGAACAAGTCAGTACGACACCCCTCCCTCACTACGACGTTTGCTTCTTGTGACAGTACACGTGCGTCACAGAGTCGGGGAGACCCAACGTGGACGAGCACCGTGTGTTTGACGAGTCCGAGATGCAACGAGGCGACCCTTGTCAGACTCCGGCCGGGATCCGACGTACGTGGAAGGGTCAGATTCACGAGTCCAAGTCACGAGTCCATCGGGAGTCTCCGTGTCTAAGCCAACCCTGACGTAAGACACGGGAAGGGTCCAGGTCCATCAAGTCCACAAACCGCTCGTGCCAGCGACTCTGAATAGCGGAAAAGGCAGAGACGACGAGTCAAAAGACCCACATGGTGACCGCGGGGAACACTCCGTCTACCACTGACAGGTCTTGAGGGTCTTCAGAATCGTTTCTTTGGACGAACGTCAATCCATCCATTTCAGAGAGACCCCGTCGTTAACGGGGGAAGGTCGGGAATGCCGAGACCGACGGACAGGGACC
This sequence comes from Capra ibex, assembly GCA_006410555.1. Lineage (NCBI taxonomy): Eukaryota > Metazoa > Chordata > Mammalia > Artiodactyla > Bovidae > Capra > Capra ibex. Next base: position 3,528,261 of record SJYO01026388.1, on the reverse strand, counting down.
ACCCCCTACAAGACGTCGACCGATAAAGGTGAGGTAGGAAACAAGACACGTTCCAGGACCGTCACAGAATACAAACTCGAAAAGTGCACCATCGATAGGGTGTCAGACCAAACGATCGGGTTCAATCAAGCAAGACCAATGCGTGCCCCGTAAGTACGGGCTAAGAATTTTTCGTGACGTCGGATGCGGAGGGTACGGAGGGACGGGACGGGGGTCTACGTCCGCAGACGTGACGAAAAGGTGACCCCCTCAATGACTACCCGAACATTCGACAACCAAAATTAATGAATAAATAAAAAGGAAGGACAATACAAAGGGAGACACGAAGGTTCCGAACGGTGTCTGTCGTCCCTCTCACAAAGGACCACAAACCTTTGTAGAGAAGAATTCTAAGGGAAGGTCCCTACCCTAAGGGAAGGACCCTGCCTCGAGGGAGGAGTGGAGGAAACAGAGAAAAAAGTAGAAAATATAAAAAAGGATGGACAAAAACTTCTGTTATTAGACGTAAAGACCAACGGACTACAGGAGACGGTCGTAAGTCTTCAACAAAACACCTCAAACGAGTCACAATTTTACAAGAAAACTACTTGAACACTCCCTCTTTCACCAGAGGGGTAGATAAGGAGGCGGTAGAATCCTGACGGGGGTTCTTACAAAATTCTACCTCTCTTAAAGTTTGTCACGGTTTTCGACCAATTCAAATTCATTTTATCCCTGGATTTATATTTGTAACCTATAGTTCTACTTCTCAATTAACCTGAAAATCACTCTAAAGATATACGTCTTTTGGTCTAAAAATGACTTCCTGTACTTTATAAATCGGTTATTGATCCATACGTGATAAAGTACTGTTCTAAAAATTAAAGGACATCGATTATAAAGTTCACTCATGTTAAAGTAGGTTATAGTAAAAAAATTATTTGAGTAATTACTTCCGAATCCTATAAATAGTTGTACTATTATATATAGATACAATCGGATTTAATAAATAGCGATTACCTCTTTGTTGTCTTCTTAAAGATTAATTTACTTCTTTTTCTATGATAATAACAGGTTGTAAAATGACCTTCATTTCATTGGATATGTTTATCGTATTCTCTATTTTGATAGTGATAAATGACTATTACTGTCGTATTCTATTAAGTCATTCTATCGTTCCGTATTTTAATTATATGTCTCTAGTTACAGTAAATATATTAGTCTTTGATTACACTTAAATTTTTGAACTAAAGGTTATCAACGGGTTTTATATTTTATGGTTCTTTCTTTGAATTAAAATTTATACATTTCGGGAATACTTCTTTTTTTAAAGTTATGAGGATTTCTGTGTCCTTTCTGAACTTGTTTACTTTTATGTATTATACGAGAATAAACTTATAAAGTTGTAGTTGTAATATAATAATAGGGATTCATAAAATTGTACAAAGATTAAAATTTTTTTCCTCCTTAAAGAACCATTCTTTTTTAAACTTCATTTTATTCGTGTCTTTTCTTTGTTTTTTCTTTTGTGTCTTTTCAAAGTCTTTTTTTCTTGTCACCCACCATTTCAGTAATGGGTTGCAAATTTACACAATATTTTATATCAATTTGTCACTTTTGTGTGTATTTATCTATCTAGTTACCTTGATCTTGTCTTTCGGGTCCTTGTCTTCGGGTAACTTGAACTTTAAATTAAATACCAGTTCTACCAAATAGTCTACTCACCCTTTTGTTCTATCTTTGTTAAAGTATCAATTAATCCGGTTTTTAGATAGTCTAGGTTAGTATGTCGTCCTGTTAAGGTTTTCTTAATCATTAAATATAACTATAAAATTTTATTTTATAAATTTATTATTATTCTTTAGTATGTTAAGAAAGTTCTTCTCTTCCGGTAAACTACTGAGTTTAAAGACTTCGGTATGTTTTCTACTTATATCAAATTGGTGGAAAAAAATTTTTATACTTTTAAAAAGTTTTTTATTTATTATTTTACCCCCTGTATAAAAGTTGAGTATATTGTTTTACGGAATGAAAAAGGATAAATATTTCTCGAAGATCTTTTCTCTTTCTAGGTACTTTTTTAATTTCTTATGTCTCACTATTTACATACGTGATACTTATTTATTTACGTTGTTGTCTTTACGTTACTGGGAATACGTACTCTTTCCACAAATCATATTGAGTATATTCTTTTACGTTTACACTATGGTAAAAAGTGATAGTCTAATCGTTTTTAGGTTTTTGATCTTTTACGTGTCACAATAATTACGTACTTCCCTTACTTATGTATATATATATATATACATATATATATATATATGTGTGTGTGACCTCTCTCCCATTTACAAATAGAAAATAACATATTTATAATATAAAATATACTATATATTTTTACTATACGAAATAAAAACAATACAAATGAGGTATGTGTTTCATTAAAACATCTTGATAGTTTTAATATTTATAAGAACACGAAAAAATGGTATGTTAAAATAAGGACCGTTTAACCAGAATATGTCAACACGATTAAACCTATGCATGTTCAAATTAGTACCAAGTCAAGAGTCAAGTCAGTGAGTCAGCACAGGTTGAGAAACGCTGGGGTACTTAACGTCGTGCGGTCCGGAGAGACAGGTAGTGGTTGAGGGTCTCAAGTGAGTTTGAGTGAAGGTAGCTCAGCCACTACGGTAGGTCGGTAAAGTAGGAGACAACAGGGGACGAGGAGGACGGGGGTTAGGGAGGTTCGAAGTCTCGGAAAAGGTCACTCAGTTGAGAAGGGTACTCCACCGGTTTCATAACCTCAAAGTCGAAATCGCAGTAAGGAAGGTTTCATGTGGATCCCGACTAGAGGAAATCTTACCTGACCAACCTAGAGGAACGTCAGGTCCCCTGAGAGATAGTACCATCATCACAACTATTACCGTTTTCTAACCTTTTTGAATTTACAGATAACTTTTCACTTTCACAATCGGTAAGTCAGAACAGACTGAGAAACGTTGGGGTACTTGAAATATCGGGGACTCCGAGGAGACCGGTACCTTAACAGGTCCGTTCTCATGACCTCACCCAACGGTAAGGGAGGAGGTCCACTAGAAGGGTTGGGTCCCTAGTTTTGGTCCAGAGGACTTAACATCCGACTCAGAAATGACCTACTCGACCATTAAGGTATTTTACGTTAGTTTAATAATTTTTGCAAATTCCTACTACGGGTATATGATTTACTTCTTTAGGATTTCCATATAACGGTTCACTGTTTTCATATAACAACTCCTTATTGAAAACAAATGTTTTTTCTTTTTTTTAAATTTTAAACACTAAGGAAATCCTGAAGGGACCACCGAGTCTTTCGTTTCTTTGGCAGACGTTATGTTTTCCGGGTCTAAGTTAGGGACCCAGCCCTTCTAGGGGACCTCTAAAAGGGACCTCTTCCCTTACCGATGGGTGAGGTCAAAGGCCGGACCTTTTAAGGTACCCGTCTCCTCGGACAGTCCGATGTCAGATACCCTAGTGTCTCTCAACCTGTTCTGACTTGTTGATTGTGAAAGTATTAAAGAAAGTCAAGTCAAGTCAAGTCATGTCAAGTCAGTGAGTGAGTACAGGCTGAGAAACGCTGGGGTACTTAACGTCGTGTGGTCCGGAGGGACAGGTAGTGGTTGAGGACCTCAAGTGAGTCTGAGTGCAGGTAGCTCGGTCACTACGGTAGGTCGGTAGAGTAGCAGACAGCAGGGGAAAAAGAAGACGGGGGTTAGGGAGGGTCGTAGTCAGAAAAGGTTACTCAGTTGAGAAGGGTACTCCACCGGTTTCATGACCTCAAGGTCGAAGTCGTAGTAAAGGAGGTTTCTTTAGAGTCCCGACTAGAGGAAGTCTTACCTGACCAACCTAGAGGAACATCAGGTTCCCTGAGAGTTCTCAGAAGAGGTTGTGGTGTCAAGTTTTCGTAGTTAAGAAACCGGGAGTCGAAAGAAGTGTCAGGTTGAGAGTGTAGGTATGTACTGGTGACCTTTTTGGTGTCGGAACTGATCTGCCTGGAAAGAACGGTTTCATTACAGAGACGAAAAGTTGTACGACAGATCCAACCAGTAATGAAAAGAAGGTTCCTCATTCGCAGGAAATTAAAGTACCGACGTTAGTGGTAGACGTCACTGAAACCTCGGGGGTTTTTATTTCAGACTGTGACAAAGGTGACAAAGGGGTAGATAAAGGGTACCTCACTACCCTGGTCTACGGTACTAGAAGCAAAAGACTTACAACTCGAAATTCGGTTGAAACAGTGAGAGGAGAAATTGAAAGTAGTTCTCCTAAAAAACAAGGAGAAGTGAAAGACGGTATTCCCACCACAGTAGACGTAATGACTCCAATAACTATAAAGAGGACCGTTAGAACTAAGATCGAACGCTAAGAAAGTCAAGTCGCAAAGAGTACTACATGAGACGTATATACAATTTATTCGTCCCCCTGTTACATGTCGGAACTGTATGAGGAAAAGGATAAACCTTGGTCAGACAAAAAGGTACAGGTCAAGATTGACAATGAAGAACTGGACACATATCCAAAGAGTTCTACGTCCAGTCCATGAGACCATAAGGGTAGAAAAAGTCTTAAAGGTCAAAGAACACTAGGTGTGTCAATTTCCGAAACCGTATCAGTTATTTCGTCTTTATCTACAAAAAGACCTCGAGAGAACGAAAAAACTACTAGGTCGTCTACAACCGTTAAACTAGAGACTAAGGAGACGGAAAAGATTTTGGTCGAACTTATAGACCTTAAAGTGTCAAGTTCATAACGACTTCGGACCGAACCTCTTAAAACTCGTAATGAAATGATCGCACACTCTACTTACGTTAACACGCCATCAAACTCGTAAAAAACCGTAACGGAAAGAAACCCTAACCTTACTTTTGACTGAAAAGGTCCGGAAACCGGTTACGACTAAAAAGGTTTAAACGACCGTATAACTCACGTCGTGAAAGTGTCGTAGTAGAAAGTCCTAACCTTTATCGAGTTGACCTTAAGGTAGTGGAGGTGATCGAAACAAGTATCACTACAAAAGATACCGGGTGAACTGAAGTGTAAGGTCCTACAGACCGAGATTCACTCACTAGTGTGGTAACACTAATAGAACCAACACTTCTAGTAAAAACATGTCAAGAAGACACATAAGAACGGTGGAGAAGAATTATAGCAGACGAAGACAATTCAGGTATGGTAAAGACAGGAAATAGCTCGGGTAGAAACGTACTTTACAAGGGAACCATAGAGATTGAAAGAACTTCTCTAGAGATCAGAAAGGGTAAAACATCAAACGGAGATAAAGAAACGTAACTACCGACTTCTTCAGAAAGAATAGAGAAGAACGATAATGTATGTATTTTTTTGTTTTTGAAGCCTCATATGTATACTTTGTTTACAAGTCAAGGTAAGTCAACGAGTCAGTACAGGCTGAGACAGTGGGGTGTCTGACGTCATGTGGTCCGGAAGGACAGGTAGTGGTTGAGGGCCTGAGGTGGATTTAGGTACAGGTAACACAGCCACTACGACAGGTTGGTAGAGTAGGAGACACCAGGAGAAAAGGACGGGAGTTAGAAAGGGGTGTAGTCCCAGAAAAGTTTACTCAGTCGAGAGGTGTAGTCCACCGGTTTCATTACCTCAAAGTCGAAGTTGTAGTCAGGAAGGTCACTTATAAGTCTTGACTAAAGGAAATCCTACCTGACCAACCTAGAGGAACGTCAGGTTCCTTGAGAGTTTTCAGAAGAGTTTGTGGTGTCAAGGTTTCGTAGTTAAGAAGACGTGAGTCGAAAGAAATATCAGGTTGAGAGTGTAGGTATGTACTGATGACCTTTTTGGTATCGGAACTGATCTGCCTGGAAACAACCGTTTCATTACAGAGAAGAAAAATTATACGACAGATCCAACCAGTACTCAAAGGAAGGTTCCTCGTTCACAGAAAATTAAAGTACTGACGTTAGTGGTAGACGTCACTAAAACCTCGGGTCTTTTTATTTCAGTCGGTGACAAAGGTGAGAAAGGGGTAGCTAAAACACAAGTGACTAAACGTCCTCTTTCCACGGTTCCCTTGACCCTTCTACCTTTTATCCTACTCTCCTTCTTGAAAATGGTATATTGTAAATATGAAAAACTGAAAACTTATGGTACGACAACGACGACGACGACGATTCAGTGAAGTCAGCACAGGCTGAGACACACTGGGGTATCTGCCGTCGGGTGGTCCGAGAGGACAGGGACCCTAAGAGGTCCGTTCTTATGGTACCTACAATTTTTGAAAAGAAAAGTACGACAATTTAAGAAAACTTTAAAAAGTCTTTCCTATTTAATAATTTTTATCTGTTTTATTACTTGTTCTATGGAAGGGGATGACTTTTAATTTTGTGAGATTTTTCAGTTGATACGTAGTTTTTATTATGACATAATATAACCGGGTTCTTTTCATCCGTACTGTTACCATTTTCTGTATCTTTACGTGGATGTATACTTATTTTATATCATATACTCTGTATACTATTTACAGTCCTCTTTCCTACCTAATAAGTTAATTACCATTATTTTAACGACGACGACGACGACAACGACGTAGTGAAGTTAACACAGGCTGAGAAACTCTGGAATACCTGACATATCGGGAGGTCCGAGGAGACAGGTGTCCCTAAGAGGTTCGTTCTTATGACCTTACCCAACGGTACCGGAGAAGGTCCCCTAGAAGGGTTGGATTCCTGGTTCGGACACAGAGAGTACAGAGGACGTAACCATCCGTCCAAGAAATGGTGATCGCGGTGGACTTTAATTGTCCGTTGTTAAATCCTTTTTTATCATGTCAATCTCGGGTTGAAATATTTGGTATTTGATTAAGATTTTCATGTTTTCTTTTTTATCTGTAAAAAACTATCGTCTGGGTCACGTTTCTCTCAAGATCTATAACAAATACTCTTACCCAACTAATATGAACCTTAGGTACGAGATTTTGGTGAATTTTACCAGACATTCACTCGAAAGTCTCTTCTTGGGAAAATCTTGGTAGAGTAATGGTTACTGGGTCTTCTCTGTCGATAAAGTTTAGTCGAGAAGTGTCCGTCAATTTGTTTGAAGACAACGAATACGACGTTAGACAAAAGAAGTGATTTTTAAGTGTCGACAAGAGACAACAGTGAAACTTGATAGGTCGCTATCGTCAAAACTAATAAGAAAAATCTAAAGTAGGACAATGTCCATGGATTTACCAAGAACATTAACCGGGTAGAAGATCCAACACGACGACTAGTGTCTCATAAAAGGATTTTCCCGAGAACTAAACGTGACTTACGGTTTGGATCTAAAAGTCGTCCTTTAGTAGAAAGGAGGTGAGAAAAAAGGGTCGTAGTACTTAAAAATAAAATAACGATTGACGTGACGGAAATTCAGATTGTGAAATAGAATGTACAATTTGTTCACTGATATTTTGTATTTTCATGAAAATAGAGTTCTAAATAAAAGGGAAAGGAAAGAGACGAGAGGAAGGACAAATGACTCCTGAAATATAAGTAGTTGAGAGTTAGACAGTTAATGTGTTTTTCTTTAAACACGTTTGTTTATACCATAGATCTGTACGGTCTTCATAAAGAAAATAAGAAACAAACAAACTGGGGAACAAATGAACAAAATTATTTCGTCTCGATCCCTCATTCTACCTTAGTTTTATATGGACCCGAGTCAAGGTATAGATCGACAATATATTCTCTAGTATTTATGGAATGAATTGGAACGATTCTAAGTCCAAGGAATTGACAGTTGATGCCTGTTGTGAGTAGAGTATATTAACAAAAATCCTGTTTATTTAAAGTGACATTTTGATCCATAGAACCCACAGAGGCTACCGAGTCGTCCATTTCTTAGGGAGACGTTACGTCCTCTGTTTCCTCTTTACCTAAGTTAGGGACTCAACTCTTCTAGTGGACTTCTTCCTTTACCGTTGGGTAAGGTCATAAGAACGGACTTTTTTTAGGGGACCTGTCTCCTTGGACCACCCTATGTAGGTGTCCCAACGTTTCTTAGCACATGTTGACTCGCTGATTCGTATTCGTGATCCATAGGACTACGATTGTTTTGTAGAATCAATAAATAGAATATGAAATATATGGATTGTAAAAACCGTTAATATTTATAACCATGACAAAGAACGTTTTCCTACTACACTCACCCTTATCGTCGGAGTCGTTAGATTGTCGGAGACACTCTTACGAAAAGACAATAATACGTCTAACGATAGTGGGAAAACTATATACAGTCTACTCACGTAGGATCTAGGCCTGTTTCATTTCTAAAAGGGACAGACAAAAAAGTACCCCTCTGAAAGTCCGTCTCTTCGACTACGGAACGAGGGGTCCTTCCCTAGACGAAGTCCTGACTTTGGACACTCGTCTCCACGAGAAGGACCTCCGTGACCATTGGATACATTTGACACGAAATTTACAAACTACTTATGTCGAGACTGTTGTCTCGTTAAAGAGTTCTTATTCAGTTTTCGAGTCTGAACCTTTAGATCTGGATGTACCAGGTAGGTGGATCAGTTTCAACAAGTAACGTTAGGTAAATTGAAGACTGATTTCCATACAGATTTGAACCACTCTAATTTCCCAAGGTTTTGTCACCTTTGTCACTATCTGAAATAAAACCCCCCGAGGTTTTAGTGACATCTATAACTGACGTCGGTACTTTAATTTTCCGTGAATGAGGAACCTTCCTTTCAATATGGGTTGGATCTGTCGTATAATTTTTCGTCTCTGTAATGAAACGGTTGTTTCCAGGTAGATCCATTCCGATACCAAAATGGTCATCAGTACATACCTACACTCTCAACCTGACATTTCTTTCGACTCGTGGTTTATTAACTACGAAGACTTTTGACAGCACAAACTCTTCTGAGAACTCTCAGGGAACCTGACATTCCTCTAGGTTGGTCGGGTAGGATTTCCTTTAGTCAGGACTTATAAGTAACCTTCCTGACTACGACTTCGACTTTGAGGTTATAAAACCGGTGAACTACACTTCTTAACTGAGTGACCTTTGCTGGGATTACGACCCTTTCTCTCTTCCACCCTCCTCTTCTGTCCCTCCGGACTACACGACGTCAGGTACCCCAGCGTTTCTCAGTCTGTTCTGACTCGTTGACTTGACTTAACTTGCCTTCCCCAAGGTTGTCCTACTACCTCTGGTCTTTATTATTTCTTTGTAACCGGTCCATTCTTACGACGAAGAAAACACTTACTACTCGTTATTCGTTCTGGCAATCTCAACCTAGACCCGACAGAATCCATACTCCCTATTAACCATATCTACGTAACTACAAAAGAAGGAGTCTAAAGTAGACCACTGTCTTTTCTTCCATATGGTTATACTCCTCGATGTCTCTTACCTTTCCTTAAATTCCTTTTATTCTATCAAGTAAAGAAAATATAGGTCCCACAAAGATATAGAAGAGTAACTCCTGGGTATCGTTTTCCATTGTTTCCCTTTGGTTTACCACAACCTTCCTTCCTCTCTTTCCGGGAAGGTACTCTAGCGTAGTACACCCACTTCCATGTATGTCGGTACAGGGGTGATAGAAAATCAAGTCAAGTCAGTGAGTCAACACAGGCTGAGAAACACTGGGGTAATTTGACGTCGTGCGGTCCGGAGGGACAGGTAGTGGTTGAGGACCTCAAGTGGGTTTGGGTGCAGGTAACTCAGCCACTACGGTAGGTTGATAGAGTAGGAGATAGCAGGGGAAGAGGAGGACGGAAGTTAGAAAGGGTCGTAGTCCCAGAAAAGCTTACTCAGTCGAGAAGAGTAGTCCACCGGTTTTATAACCTTAAAGTCCAAGTCGTAGTCAGAAAGGTTACTTATAAGTCCTTACTAAAGGAAATCCTACCTGACCAACCTAGAGGAATGAAAGAAATTTGTACGGTTTACTTTTTTATAAACTTTGTTTTAACTCTCATTATCGTTGTCCATAAATACACTAAATCGTTATGATTATCTAAAAGGAAAAAAAAAAATTACACCTACCAAAGAACTATGTCGGAAATCACTAAACAAATTTTTAACGAAGATAAAATAAAAATAAAAAAATAAAAAAAAAAGCCCCGCCCCCCTCCACGATTTCGTACACCCTAAATCCAGAGACTAGACCCTAGCTGGAGAGTGGGAGACGTAACCTTCCACTTCAGGATTTGAGGTCTGGGGTTGGTTTTCAGGGACATCTAAAATGAGAATAAGATTCCACTCTGATAAAGGTTAACTTCAGAAATCCTATAAATGAGTTTCTTTTCTGTTTTTTTTTTTTCAGAATTTCCGTCTCTTGTGTTACCGATAGAGGACCCTGAGTTGAAAATTTTATTTGAAGGACTATTATCTAAATACCTAAATTTAAATATCTTTATCTAAATCTATATGTCTCTGAAACGTTACTATCGTGTTTCAAGGGTATATAGGACACGTATCAAACTGATGAGTATAGAATGTAACGATGTCAATAAAACAGTGTCGATTACTTATGTTTTACGTAATCATAATTGATTCAAAGCATAACAGTTATCAAAAGAGATTACTGGTAAAAAAAGGGTCTTAAAGTAGATCATGTGGTATGATGTAAATCAACAATACAGAAGAAACCGAAGAGATCCGATATTGTAAAAGAGTTTCATAACAAAAACTACTGAAACCGACAATACACCTCATGACCAGTCTATAAAACATCCTTCGAGGGAGTCAACCTCAAACAGACTACAAAGAGAGTATTAAATTCCCCCTCTCTGTTGTCTGCGGTAAGAATAGTGTAGTATCGTTCTCATGTATGATAGTTTAGATGTTTGTAATTTACGACCCCTTCAACACCAATTTTGTCTTTCTTGAGAGGATGTGACAACCACCCTGACATTTAACCACGTCGGTGACACCTCTTGTCATACCTACAAGGAATTTTTTGATTTTTATCTTAATGGTATACTAGGACACTAAGGTGAGGACCCGTATATAGGTCTCTTTTGGTATTTACAAGTTTTTCTATGTATATGGGGTTATAAGTAACGTCACGATAAATGTTATCGGTTCTGTACCTTGTATATATGACTTATATATATATATATACATATATGTTATTTTATAATGAGTCCGTATTCTTCTTATTTTATTCCGGTAAACGTCGTTATACTTACCCGGATTTGTACTAATATGATTCTCTACATTCAGTCTATCTTTTCCTTTTTGTAGCAAACTATAGTGAATATACACCTTAGATTTTTTATAATATATTTACTTGAATAAACGTTTTGTTTTCTAAGAGTGATCTAAATCTTTATTCTAAATAACAATGGTTTCCCTTTTTCATCCCCCCCCCATTAAATCCTCTAAACATAATTGTAGATGTAAAACGAATGATATATATTCGATCTATCAGTCGTCCCGGATGACATTTCGTGTCCCTTGGGATGGGTTAGAATAGAATGTCATTTACTATATCCTTTGCTTAGACTTTTCCTTATCTACATATACATATACGTATTGACTTGGTGAAACGACACGTGTACTGTGATTGTGTCACGATATTTAGTTAATATAAGATTATATTTTTTCTTTAAACCTTTTTCTTATATTTAATAGTCAATCTAGTAGTAACGACTGTAATTGGAAGTAGTGGAAAGACTCCATATAATAGTCAAAACGATAGATTTCAACAGGAATAAAGTGGAAAAAAGTATAATATAATAAATCTTAATTCGTTTATTCGTGTCAGGTGTAAAATTTTCACTCCACAATACGGAGTGTAGAAACTGACCTCACTGACGTATTTAATAAACCTTAAGAAGACATATCTTCTCTTTGGTAAAAGAATAAGGTAAAAGAGAAGGTAAAAGAATAACGTAGTCAATTAGTATAGTGATATCTGAGTACTTATAGATAAGTACGAAACCCATCATTACATAAATGAGAAAGCAACAACAAGAAGGTCACTGAGGTCCAAATATAAACCTCGCGACAGTCAACCGAGGATACACGGAAACTGTTTGTGAGTAACAAAACAAGAATCCAAGGAAGTAATGGAAAAAAGTGAGTTATACGGGGTCCGAATAAAACATATAAGGTACCGGGTCCTCCTCTAATCAAAAATCGGATCGTACAATAAGATTCAAAAGGTATTTTATAAAAGGATATGTCTTAATTTGACATTGACGTCTCTTTGTTACAGAAACGTCTGATCAAGTGTGATTTAGATCGGTTTCATTTTGTTACGGGAAGTCATATAAGTTACTTTACATTGTAACATAGGTCATGTAAAACGATTGAGAGACGAACGTACCCGATACAGATCTGCAGAAGTTTAAAAGAAATGGACGATCCATTTCTTTTATGTTAAGTTCCAGCGATTCTGTGATCCTCTATAAAGAATGGTTTTCTTCGTTTCTTTTATTTTCTATGTCTTTTTCTTTTCTGTAAAATTTTTCAGTTCCTTTTATACTTCGGTTCTTTCACCCTTTTCTAATTTTTATAAGTCTGTCCGGCTGTTTTAGTTACCACACCCTTTCTTATTTCGGTCTATACCCTAGTCTCATAGGTGTCTATACACTCATCTCCCATTTCGTTCGTTACCCACCGTGGTAATACATCTAAACAGACAACATCTCTGGAACGTTGAAAATATCCTACTTTCCACGGTCTATCTCTCTCGTAACTTAAATCTCCAGTCAAAAATTTAGAACATAAAATGAGGAGCTTTCTCTGTGAAAGGAACATGAGAACGTAGTTAGTATCTAACTTTCGACATCGTGAACTGATTGTTTTAAAAGTATAATGACGGATTCATAAGTTACCGATGGATAGGAACCATAGTGACTGAGTTACCTGTACTCACACTCGTTTACGGTCCTAAAACACTACCTGTCCCTTCGGACCGTACGACGTCAGGTACACCAGTGTTTCGCAGTCTGTGTTGTCTCTTTGACTTGACTAGACTGACTGACTGACTGGGTAGGGACCCCTCCTGGGAAAGATCGGTGACACTGATATCGTCACTTTCTTTATTTGATGGTCGTAAACTCTTTGAATGAAGATCACCCCTCTGTATTCTATTATTATGATTATTGTTTTCTTTTTCACAAGACCACAACCAATGTTCATGATTTTTCTTTTTTTCTTTACGTCTTTACTTCTATTTACTACCTTATCTTCTACGGTCAAGGTGACTTTTCATCTGTCTCTATAGAAACATTCTCGACAGTGTCATCTTTGGACTCCTTCACTCGCTCACTTTACGCACCTTTTCACCCACTTTCTAAACATCCATCTCCTTTCCGTTTACGTTTCCGAACTTGACCCACTGAACTGAACAGTTTCTCCTGGTTCTTCTGGTCACTCCGTCTCTACTTCTTCATTGTCACTTCCCTCCTTACCTTTGACAGGATAGAACATCCTCTTTACCCCTCGATGACCTCCTAAAAATTTTATCCTTCCTGTACTAAACTGTTCAAAAATTTTCAAATATACCGAAGAGACACATCTAATCTTACCCACTCTCTCCGTCCTGTCAGTTCCTACAAGATTTATATCCAAAATGATATTAAGTACATATCACTCCGGTTGTATAGTCCTCTGATGACGGGATGATGGTAACTTTTTCAACAAACAATGAGTGTCAAGGGATCTCTTTCCAAGTGACTAACACCAAAGACCACCCCCCCTCCACCCTCCCCACCCGCGCCTCTCTTACGTCCCACAAGTCCGTAACCTAATCGATCAAACTCATTTAAGTCACTGATATATCCCATCCAGAGATCATCAGACCTTCGACAACGATCCTACTAGTCCCGTCTTTCTACTACTAGACCTCATATTCTAGAGACATTGCCTCTTTCAACTTCAATACCCGAACCTAATGAACCAAACGTGAACTTTCCTCGTGAACGTCCGGTCATGATAGAGATCTTTAACCGATTGGGACCCTCCCGTTAGAGAGGTACCAGTCGTCCTGGGGTCCACAGTTTCGTAGTTTATATATATATATACCTCATCGGTAGTACCAGTTCTTTTCTCAGGTTTTACGTCATGAACCTACGTGAGAGTTTTTGCTGTCTTTCTAGACAAACAGAGGTTCCGTTTGGTAAGTTATAGTGCCATTAGGTTCAGATACGTGGTTGGTCATTGTGACTTCTTTGACTTTAACTTGCCAAAATACTTCTGGATTTTCTGGAAAATCTTGATTGTGGGTTTTTTCTACAGGAAAAGTAATATTCCCTGACCTTACGTTTTCATCCTTCAGTTCTTTGTGGACCTCATTGTCCGTTTAAACCGGAACCTTACGTCTTACTTTGTCCCGTTTCTGATTCTGTCAAAACGTTTCTTTTACGTGACCAGTATCGTTTGTGGGAGAAGGTTGTTGTGTTCTCTTCTGAGATGTGTACCTGTAGTGGTCTACCAGTTGTGGCTTTAGTCTGACTAATATAAGAAACGTCGGTTTCAACCTCTTCGAGATGTGTCAGTTGTTTTTCTTCTGGTCCTCGACTGACACCGAGTCTAGTACTTGAGGAATAATGGTTTAAGTCTGAGTTTAACTTCTTTCATCCCTTTTGACGATCTGGTAAGTACATACTGGATTTAGTTTAGGGAATACTAATATGTCACCTTCACTGTTTATCTTAATTCCCGGATCTAGACTGTCTATCTTACGAACTACTTGATACCTTACTCCAAGCACTGTGACATGTCCTCTGTCCCTAGTTCTGGTAGGGGTACCTTTTCTTTATGTTTTTTCGTTTTACCGACAGACCCCTCCGGAATGTTTATCGACACTTTTCTTCTATCCACTTTTCGGTTCCTCTTTTCCTTTCTATATTCGTAGACTTACGTCTCAAGGTTTCTTATCGTTCTTCTCTATTCTTTCGGAAGAAGTCACTAGTTACGTTTCTTTATCTCCTTTTCTTGTCTTACCCTTTCTGATCTCTAGAGAAGTTCTGTTAATCTCTATTGATCCCTTGTAAAGTACGTTTCTACCCGAGTTATTTCCTGTCTTTACCATACCTGGATTGTCTTCGTCTTCTATATTCTTCTCTACCGTTCTTATGTGTCTTCTTGACATGTTTTTTCTAGAAATGTTGGGTCTATTAGTACTACTACACTAGTGATTAGATCTCGGTCTGTAGAACCTTACACTTCAGTTCACCCGGAATCTTTCGTAGTGAT
>SJYO01026388.1:3458507-3511962 GCA_006410555.1 Capra ibex | reverse complement strand
TATATATATATATATATATATATATATATATATACAATCAATCAATCCTCTCTTACCTTCGTCTTTTTTTAATAAATCCTCTGAGAAGTTTTTGGGGTCATTCAGAAAAGAGATACAGACGTAGAGTACAACTACGTACGGTCTTTGGTTGTGTTATAACATTTCGTTAATAGGAAGTAAATTTTTATTAAAAATTTTGTATTTGTGTTTGTTGTCTTTTATTCCTCTTTAGTGACTCAACTTATATGAAACTTTCATGTCGACTGACCAAAACTTCTACTAAATCCACACCGTATACTCTCTTTCTCCCTTCAGTTACTACTGAGGTACTAAACCCCAGACTGGATGATATTCTTACCTCAAAGGTAAGTGATCATACCTTTTCAAGTATTCTCTTTTTTTTTTTTTTTCGTTCACAGACCTAAACTTGAAAAATTAAGTACTTAGTCATCTGTCTATACATCTATAGTCGACCCGTTATCCTATATACTTAGACCTCAGGTTCTCTACCAGAACAGACCTTGATGTATGAAACTTCAGTAGTCATATATTTACTGTAGAATTTGGTATCTTTATTAAGTTTTTAGATAATAACCATAGAGTCTCCATATTCCTGTCTCTACCCCCACGAGTTTACACACACGGAGTGTTAGGTCGTTTCTTTGACTGTTCTCGACAGTTGTCGTCGTTCTTTACCTCTCACTTAACTCTCATCAGAACAAACGACTCCCTAGATTTTGGACCAGAAGGACAGACGTAACCCAAAGATATCAGAAAGTGATTGAAGTGATGACCTACACCATAATAATTCTCTGTGTAGTTCTTAAGACCCTCTAAATCTGTACAAAAGGACGGAGTAACTTATCGTCGTTAGTACTAATTATTGCTTTCGGTTAGTGAAATCGGTTACATCGGAAAAACCGAAACCTCAGGTTATCGTAGTCCGTGAGTTTTACCGTAACTCTACAGGGTTGAAGGTCAAGTTACTCCGTTAAATAACAATGAGTCAGGAATTTATTCGTCGCAAGTTCCAATTTTCTTACCTTATGTTTTTTTAACGTTTACCCAATAGTCCATGTTTTGTCTTTTTATGATTGAGAAAGTATATAAGGTACTTATGGCACATAAACGGTGTTCAAGTTTCTGATACGGTTTATGACATCCTTTCGAGAGATTAGATCATTACATAACGGACGTTCGATTATAGAATTGAATTACAGGTTAAACTGTCGGTTGAACGGATGAAGTGAAGATAATGACGTTTTATTTAAAGCATTGGTCTTCGTCATTATATGTTTTATATAATGCGTCTTTTAAATGTCATTCGGTATACCATCACTAGGAACGTCTTCGTACTACCAATGTTTTTCTTTTAGGTATAAGTTATATTTATAAGAAATGTCATATTCCAATTTTAAGGGAGTACTATCTTCTCTAGGTTATCTTAGTTGGTCGAGGGTCTATTTACTGGTCAGAGAAGTATAAGATATAGTTACTCATCGAGTCGTAAAAGAAGTCGATAATCGTTCACCCGGGAACTGTCGTTGTCATCGGTCTATTCAGAACGTATCTTAAGGTACAATTTTTTATTGTATACCGAACACAGAGACGGTGGTGTCGGTGAAACAAATACTCAACATCACTTTCTCTAAAGGTAAGTCTTTACCTTAAATAAACTAATGAATCTCGGTAGAAACCATATCTACGGTAATTATTTCATAAACAATCCATTTTTCGTTTATAGGAGGGTGAGACTCTGTTGTAGGTGTATCGAAAAGGAAGAACATATATGCAACAGTGGTAGTTAGGAGGTTATGATAAGGAAGGTTTAGGGACTGGTAAGTCAGTATGAGGGCCCTTCATGTTTAGGTTTGGAGTCTAATAGATTCTGAGGTCCTGTTTACCTGTTAATCAAGAGGGGTCCCCTATTAAAGAGACACAAAATATTGGTGGTCAATTACCCCAACATTACGGGTCGTTTCGTGACTATTGTCCATAAACGTACAGTATACGTTAGTGGTTATTGGTCTAAGATACAAAAAGAGAGAATGAGTTGGCCACTATCCTTTGAGGAATTCAACGGTCTCGTGCTCGACTTTGTCCTCGTCTTCACGTTCGTTTTCTTCCACGGGACCCATACACCTGGATGACGAATATATTACATGTACATAGGGTCGGGTTACAACCCGTATGACAGTGGTAAACTACTACCACACGGTGAATTTTGTAGGTTAAAATATCGAACCCAATAGTGTATTATTAATTACTACCCGTAGAGTTCAGGAACCTAGTATAAACCAGAGTACCAGTCCGTAAATTAGAGTCAATCCAAGGGAAACGTTTGGTTCTTAATAAAGAGTCTTCTTTTCACCAAATATCTTTTGAAGTACTGAAAGGTCCATTTAGATACCCTGATGTGAAACCAAGGGAATAGTCCCTAAAGGTGTCCGAGGTAAGTCTTAGGACAAGATATTACCTCTCACAATGAATGTCATTGTGATTCATATGATACAGTATCCTTGGTCCACCGTCCCTAAGAACGGGTATTCGATCTCGGACGATTTCTCTGGACAGAACGAGAAGTCAGATGAGGTTTGTATTCTCTCATGATCCATTCCTCCATTGAGTACATGGTTATGTATAACACTTAGGTATATAGAAGGTTTTAGTTTCTACAGTTGTTCTGAAGGAAAGAATAATTATTATCACCGAATTTATATCGTAGATCAAAAAGTGAGACCTGTCCTGTAGTGTTGGTTGGTGTTTGCAAACCTAAATTCTTGTAAATGATTTTATAGTTGGGAATTGATAAACACCCTATCATATATCATATAGAGTGATGGTTTTTGATAATATAGGTTTCTGTAAATATAAAGAACAAAGAAGGACAAGGACTATAGGATAGTAGTACTTTAGTTGTAAAGTCTAAACAAAATGAGGTCCATCCATACCTTTCGTTTAATTCTCTTTCTCGTTCTCTCAATTATCATGTGATTCCTTTCTGACTTTTAACGGGACGATATAAATATCGAATGTATGTTCCGTGATTCAAAATAAAATATAAGAAGTAATTTTTTTTTTTTTGAAGACCTTGTCGTAGACTTTAATATTTGTATCAAAATGATTCCGATGACCAGACAACGATAAGTGATTCTATGTTTTATACTCTATAAAATTAGGATAGTATCTAGAAGAGAAACAAGACACAGAACTTAAACTTCGAGAAAATTCGGTATAGTATGTAAACTTTTATCGGTCAATTACGATCGTGAATATGAAGTGTAAAGGAAGAATTTGTGGTGTGTATGATGGTTCCTTTGTGAGATTTAACCGGAAAGTAAGGTTCTCTGAGATGCACTCTTAACTTCTCTGAGTGAGGTACCCGATCATTTCGGGGTAGTACATCACTATCCATCTAAGAGTCACGGAAGTTTCAGTTGATCTCGTTTATTGGTTAGGTTTCAACAACTTTTCAAACGACGAAGATTCGTAAAGACTATCATTTAATAGGTAAAATTATTATATTAATTAAAACTATGAAATTCATATTTCACAAAATTGAGTCTTTTAATCCACGAGAGTTTAAACAATTTTCTCAACTTTCTTTTTCGACCTGGAAAAAGATCAATACTGAAGGTCTTCTTTCACTGTCTGAACAAAGAGTTTCCTCTACATAGGAAGGAACGTATTAGTCTTTTTGACAATTAAGTCTTCAATGATGAGGCTAATGACCGTGGTTCGGTAGGGTAAAGATGATGTAAAAACAACAAATCAGAAATTCAGCACTGGTTGAGACACTGGGGTACCTGACATCAGACGGTCCGAGGAGACAGGTACTCCATATAGGGTCCGTTCTTATGACCTAACCTCACAGTAGAACAAGAGGTCCTCTCGAAGGACTGGGTCCCTGACTCAGATAACGAACCATCCGTCTAAGAAATGGTGACTTGGTGGACCTTTCGGATTGATAACATTATACCTCTCGGATTGTAGACTTTAAGTTATTTAGACTTTCTACACCGAAAAGTAAAAGGACCGGTCAAACAGTCCTTCCAAGGACTCTTCCTCTAACCTCGACCACAACTCACTCAATTAAGTGAGATAATACCAACATATCATAATAGTTTTATTATAATTACGTTAAACAGTGGTTTAATTTTAATAATGGACTTACGATATCCACCTCACTAAAGTTGGAGAAAGACACTTGTAATATCGGGAGATTGGTTAAAGTACTCTTACATGACCATGGAAAACGTATACATATATATGTGTATGTATAGACGTGTGTGTATACATACATGTATATGTGTATATATAATTACATATACGAAGTGAATTTGTCTGAGTTAATAGAAGGAGTAAGAGGAAAAACAAAGAAAACCTGATTAATGCGTGTATGTATAAATATTGTTTAAACTAGAACCTAGTTTATCCTGACGAAATTACACTATCCTACGATTAAAACAGTCAGTTATATAACTAAAACTGAATACAGAGACTAATAGAGTAGTACAGAAATAAGTTAGTGATTGGGGGTTTGTCTCCTAAAAGATACTGTGTCACGACTAGTAAAGAGTCGGAAAACTGATTCTAGTTCACATAGATACTGTCACGACCTTCAACTCGGAGTATATAAGGGGTTCAAACAAGATATAACTAGGTAAGTAGTACAGTACAACACATTTTTAAACTCTGGATCATCCGTATTAAATTTATTACGATAGTAAGTTTCGTTTATAGACGTAGAAAATTTCTTGAGATAGTGTTCTGTAATTTTTAAGGAAATATTTTATTTAGATATAGATATAATAAATGGACTGCATACTCGGATCATTCTAATAAGAAAATCATGGTTCAAATGATAAGAGGAAATATTTACGAATTATGTCATGTCTTGTAAATGGAGCGGTGTTGTTTATGATGAAAAAACACGGTACGTAAGTAAGTAATTACTGAAATAACTTTACAGTTTTGTAGTACACCAAGTGGGTGAATTTCACGTGTTAAGTTAAAAAAAAGTCAAACAAGAGTAAACACATTTGTAATAGTGTTAGATTAAAAGTAGTGGGGTATTTCTTTGAGGTAGGATCAAGGGGTAACGGGAGTGAGGTGGATCGGCATCTGTTGATCGTTAGATGGAATATAGGGATATTTAAACTGTAAAGACTGTAACAGTAGTTTACCTTGGTATGTTAAAACCGGTGTTATAAGGGACCACCGAGTCTACCATTTCTTAGACGGTCGTTACACCCTCTGGGTCCAAGTTAGGGATGTAGCCCTTACAGGGGACCTCATCCTTTACCGTTGAGTGAGGTTATAAGAACGGACCCTTTATGATACCTCTCCCCTGGGACCGCCCGATATCAGGTACCCCAGCGTTTCTCAGCCTTTACTGATTCCCTCACTGTTAAATAGGTACAACATCGTGTATACTCTTGAACCAAGGAAAAGTCTTGGAGACGGGGTGACGAGACTTCTGACCCCTTTCCTCACCGGGCGGAGAGGGGTGAAGAGGGAATCTGTATAGAAGGGATGAACAGTCAGAGGTGTACGAGTACCAGAAAGTCCGAACTAAAAGGACTGTACCTTGAATACTAGTAGTTCTCTCAACATCGTGTCTACAAGTCAAAGGTCATAAGAACCGGATGACGTCGACCTCGTCTCGAAGGCCGGATACACACCCTCGACACATCCCTTCCTTCGGGTGGGAAGAATAGGGGTGGTCGGATGTCATCTCGAAGACGGTGTTCCTCAATTCACTACTCTGTACGTCCTTCCGACCCGGAGTGACGTATCCCACTTGGACGTCAGGATCTAACCCTCGAACCCCATTTCCCTCAGAAAATAGGCACCGACGTCGACGATCCTCCTCTGGAAGGTAGCGTAACTCGTGTCTTCCACCCACACCTATCCACTCCCGAGTTTACAGTGTCTGAGAGTGACAAGAATGGTGATAAATCACCTACAACAACTTATCCATAAAGAGGTAAACAACCTATGAATTAAAGGTCTCTACAATTTTCTGATTGAAAGTATTAAACCCCACTTTAACAGAGAGTCCCGAAGGGACCACCGAGTCACCATTTTTTATTTTAAGGTGGACGACTACGTCCTCTGTACCCAAACTAGGGACTAGACCCTTCAAGAGTGTACGGCTCTTCGTTGATTCGGGTACCCCGTTGATAACTCGGACTTAAGACCTCGGACCCTCGTCATTGATGACTTTGGACGTACGTGACCTCGGACACGAGTCGCTGTTCTGTTCGGTAGTGTCGTTACTCGGACACGTGGTGTTGCTCTCTGTTTCGGGACGAGCGGTGTGGATTTCTTTTCGGACGTTGTATCACTTCCGGGTTGCGTCGGCTTTTATTTTAATAAAAAATTTAACAACAAATAGACCATCTCCGAGAAGACTCAGGGAATATATCCGTATAATTCAAAAGTGGGGGTACTGAGGTAAACAATTATTATAATGATAAAAAACCAACAAACAAAAATTAAATAAATTCCTTTCCTATTAACGAAATGTCTTAAAACAACAAAAGACAGTTTGGAGTTGTACTTAGTCGGTATCCATATTGGATACAGGGTAGGGAGAACTTTGTCTGTATCTCTTGTCTGAATAACGATTATAAAATAACTCTCCACTAAGTTTACGGTTTTTTCAGTAGGTAAATCTTACATGTTATATAACTATTTACACGTTAGTAGTTGTGATAGACTATAGTCTTTTAAAAGTAGTAAGTTTTCTCTTAAAGGTACGGTACTTTCAGTTGGGAGTGAGATGGGATAGGGGTTAGGGACCTTTGGTGTTTAGATAAATGATTTGGATTCTTAGACTGACAAACTCTGTAATGTGTATTTACTAAAGTACGTTGTACAACCCCCAAAACACAAACCGACAAAGTGAATCGTATTACAGATGTTCTAAGTAGACACGTCATCGAACATAGTCATGAAGTAAAGATTAATAACTTATTATAAGGTAATATGTCTATTTAGTATAAATTAAAAAGTGACTTGTCGACTACCTGTATACTTAGTCAAAGTGATTTACCGATAATACTTATGGTAATGATATTCGTAAGTACTTGTAAAAAACACACTCCTGGATACAAAAAGTAATAGAACTCACATAAGTCCATGTGGTAAAATGTTTGGATGGTTATCACATACTCCCAAGATTAAAGGGGGTTTACGTACCGTTATTAATGTTAGTAGGTAGAAAAATTAACATTGTAGAATCACACAAACTTCACTATAGAGTGAATCAAATCTAAACATAAAGGAATTATTAATTAGTGTAACTCGTGGAAAATGATACAGTTAATAGATAAACATATAAAGGAAATTTCCGTACAGATAAGTTTAGGAAACGGATAATAATAAATCGAATAAAATAAAAAATATCAAATTAAAGTACTCAAGAAACATAATTATATAAAACTTTTGATCTGAGAATGATCAATATTAAACGTTTCTAAAAGAGGAAAGAATAGTAAGGGTTCTATCACAGACAACTTTGGTTTTCAAAATTTAAAACTATCTTTTAATAAGTGAAAAAAATTAAACTGAAGGATACGACAACCGTAGTATAGATTCTTTGGTGACGGAGTTGGTTCCAGTGTCACTAAATACAGACAAAAGAAGATTCTCAAAATATCAAAATCGAGATGGTCATTCCAGAAATTAGGTAAAACGTAATTAAAAATTATCTCATACCGTACTGGTAATTTCAAAGACAAGTCAATCCTGTAATTATTCAATTACTAACCTGTCTCCAAAGGAATTTACGGACTTTACTTATTTAAAGAATCAGAAGTGGTTCTCGGAGTCTTACACCCAAGTACATGTATAGTTACGAGTCGTATAACAAATCAAAACGGAATCGGAAGTGAAAGATCAACGTGTCTCGGAGTTTCAAACTGTAACTACTCCCGAGTCCTAGAAAAGTCCTGGAAAGTCTCGTACGTGTGTCGGAATTCGTACGTATCTGGATATATGTATGCATACGGGAAGATCTGACGGTCTACAGTCTCGAATAGGTTTAGGGAATTCTTGTTGAGTAAGAGTAAACAGGAAAATTCTAAAAATTAAACACATAACAAATGACATTTTCAAAAGACAGTAACATCCTTCGGTATTATAATTTAATAACAGTAACAAAGTTAACTGTGGGGACTCCCTTTCGACAAGAGGGGCCCGTTCGAGACTCAGTCCAGTCTATTCTGTTTAGAACAGGTTAATAAACTTTAATCTCGAAACTTTTTAGAAGTTTTAGTAGACGGAGTAGGTCACCGACAGTTAGTGTTTCCGACACACTACGACCTAAAATTTCGATGGTATCTCATCAATGTCCCACTACCCTTTCTCGTTCAATTTTGTAGTGTTTCCAGTGACAAAAATGGATCTAAGTCAGTGAAAATACTTATTTATGACGTTAAGAAACCAAGTACAGATTCCGAAATTTTTCGACATTGGTAAAAACTAAGACTGGTATAGAAAATACGTTCTTTCTTGAGAACCTCCAGGAACGAGACTGTGATGGGGGTATGTAAGTAAAAATTACAAGATGAACGAATCTTGTGAGAGACGAGAGTGGACATTTCTTTATCGGTGTTCTACGTCGAGATAGAGGAGTCCAATTAGAATTTTTCTTTCATCTGTAAGTAGGAGGCTTAAGAGATTACTAATAGTATAAATATTAACTAAAAGTATCTTACGACAAAGAATGTCAACAATGGATTAAGAAGAAATTTTAATAACCACGACAAATCGAAAACTATACATACAAATACCCCGAAGGGTCTACGGAGATCACCATTCTCTTGGGTGAAAGTTTACATCTATCTATATTCTCTGTGTCCAACCTAGGGACTCATCCCTACTGGGGAACCTCCTCCTGTACTGTTGGGTGAGGTCATAAGAACGGACCTCTTAGGGCACCTGTCTCCCCGGACCACCCAATGTCAGGTATCACACAGTTTCTATGTCTGTGTTGTTGACTTCATTGAATCTTACGTGACGTGGTACATATAAACATCATTAAAGAAAGAGGTCGATCTAATATGAATAAAATTTACCTTTTTTATTATAAACTATGTATAAAATATCGTATGTGGGTGTGTATATGTAGTCAAGTTAAGTCAACGAGTCAGCACAGGTTGAGACGTTGGGGTACTTATCGTCGTGAGGTCCGGAGGGACAGGTAGTGTTTGAGGGTCTCAAGTGTGTTTGGTTGCAGGTAGTTCAGTCCCTACGGTAGGTCGGTAGAGTAGGAGACAACAGGGGAAGAGGATGACGGGGGTTAGGGAAGGTCGTAGTCTCAGAAAAGGTTACTCAGTTGAGAAGTGTACTCCACCGGTTTCATGAGCTCAAAGTCGAAATCGTAGTCAGGAAGGTTTCTTTAGGGTGCCTACTAGAGGAAGTCTTACCTGACCGACCTAGAGGAACGTCAGGTTCCCTGAGAGTTCTCAGAAGAGGTTGTGGTGTCAAGTTTTCGTAGTTAAGAAGCCGTGAGCCGGAAGAAGTGTCAGGTTGAGAGTGTAGGTATGTACTGGTGACCTTTTTGGTGTCGGAACTGATCTGTCTGGAAACAACCGTTTCATTACAAAGACGAAAAGTTGTACGATAGATCCAACCAGTATTGAAAAGAAGGTTCCTCATTCGTAGAAAATTAAAGTACCGAGGTTAGTGGTAAACGTCACTAAAATCTCGGTGGTTTTTATTTCAGACTGTGAGAAAGGTGACAAGGGGTAGATAAAGGGTACTTCATTACCCTGGTGTACGATACTAGAAGTAAAAGACTTACAACTCGAAATTCGGTTGTAAAAGTGAGAGGAGAAAGTGAAATTGGTTCTTCGAAAAATCAAGGAGTAGTGAAAGACGGTATTCTCACCACAGTAGACGTATATACTCCAATAACTATAAAGAGGGCCGTTAGAACTACGGTCAAACACGAAGAAGGTCAGGTCGCAAAGAGTACTACATGAGACGTATCTTCAATTTATTCGTCCCACTGTTATATGTCGGAACTGTGTGAGGAAAAGGATAAACTTGGTCAGACAACAAGGTACAGGTCAAGATTGACAACGAAGGACTGGACCTATATCCAAAGAGTTCTCCGTCCAGTCCACCAGACCACAAGGGTAAAGAGAGTCTTAAAAGGCGTCAAAGAACAATAGGTGTGTCAGTTTCCGAAAAGGTATCAGTTATTTCGTCCTTATCTACCAAAAGACTTTAAGAGAACGAAAAAGGTACTAGGTCGTCTACAACCGTTAAACTAGAGACTAAGGAGACGGAATAGATTTTAGTCGAACTTGTAGTCCTTCAAGTGCCAAGTGTATAATGATTTCGGACCGAACCTCTTAAAACTCGTAATCAAACGATCGCACTTTCTACTCACGTTAACACACCATCAAACTCGTAAGAAACCGTAACGGAAAGAAACCCTAACCTTACTTTTGACTGAAAAGGTCAGGACACCGGTGACGACTCAAAAGGTTTAAAAGACCGTATAACTCACGTCGTGAAAGTGTCGTAGTAGAAAGTCCTAACCTTTATCGAGCTGACCTTAAGGTAGTGGAGGTGATCGAAACAAGCATCACTACGAAAGATTCCGGGTGAACTGAAGTGTAAGGTTCTACAGACCGAGATTCACTCACTAGTTTGATAGCACTAATAGACCCAGCACTTGTAGAAAAAACATGTCAAGAAGGCACATAAGAACGGTGGAGAAGAATTATAGAATACAAAAACAATCCAGGTATGGTAAAGACAGGAAATAGTTCGGGTAGAAATGTACTTTACAAGGGAACTATAGAAATTAAAAGAACTTCTCTAGAGATCAAAAAGGGTAAGACAACAAAAGGAGATAAAGAAACGTAACTACCGACTTCTTCCGAAAGAATAGAGAAGAACGATATAAGACCTTGAGACGTAAGTCCACGAATATAGAAAGGAAAAGAGGAAACGAAAAGTGGAGCGAAGAGAAGTGTCGATAAACATTCCGAAGGGGTCTGTCGGTAAAACGAAAAAACGTAAAGAAAAGGTACCCCTACCAGAACTAGGGGACAGAGGACATGTTACAGTGTTTGGAGGCAGGTATTAAGTAGTCCGTGAGATAGATAGTCTAGATCAGGGAATTTAGATAAAGAGTAAAGGTGTCATATTAGTATTCCCTAAACTAAATTCAGTATCGACTTACCAGATCATCAAAAGGGATGAAAGAAGTTAAAGTTAGACTTAAACCGTTATTCCTCAAGTACCAGACTCTGTGTCAGTCGAGGACCAGAACAAAAACAACTGACATATCTCGAAGAGGTAGAAACCGACGTTTCTTATATTAGTTAGACTAAAACCACAACTGGTAGACCACTACAGGTACACATCTCAGAAGAGAACACAAAAACCTTCTCCCACAAACGATACTGGTCACGTAAAAGAACCGTTTTGAGATAATCAAATATATACATATTTGATATCTATATATGTATATATATACACATGTATATATATATATATATCAAGATATGTTTGACTACAACCACTATCTACCCTCAACCACTACCTGTCCCTTAGGACCGGACGACGTCAGGTAACCCGGTACTTGACTTGACTATGCTTGACTTAAGTTACTCAGTCAATAAATTTGACTTCAATGTTACAACTGATTCAATGTATTCCGAAGGGACTATCGAGTTAACCATTTCTTAGCGGACGTTACGTCTTCTGGAGCCAAGTTAAGGACCCAACCCTTCTATGGGACCTCTTCCATATACGATGGGTAAGGTCATAAGAACCCGAAGGGAACACCGAGTCGACCATTTCTTAGGTGGACGTTACGTCTTCTGGACCCAAACTAGGGACCCAACACTTCTAAGGGACCTCTTTACTTTTCGACAGGTCAGGTCATAATACCGGACTTCTTAAGGTACCCGGTGTACCCCAGTATTTCTGAGTTTGTACTGACTCGGTGAAAGTGAAATGTATTAACTGATACTTTTAACAATAGTTTTCAAAATATATATAGCTATATATATTGTCTATCTATGTATGTATGTGTGACATAAAAGGTCTACAAAAACCTCGTCTTATGAATTAATATAACCGTCTGATAAAGAAGTCTAATAAAAACTCCGTAAAAAGTACACTGCTCGAAATATGGAAAAGTAATGAAAAGACTTCTCCGACAACTAGAAGTGGTTTAAGTTTACAAATCGTACGGGATTTAAAATGAACAGTGTTTTGGAAAATGTCAATAAGAGAAACATGATATCAGTGTCGGAAGTATAAGGTGATTTATCTTATGGTTTACTGTATAAATCAATATAAAGAAACATCACTTTAACGACACGAAAAGATTTAAGTACAATCTGAAAATCCTTGAATTATCAATGAATTACACTTACTACAAATGGTGAATGTTTTACGTTAACTTCACTTTTTCCAACTTCTTTTATAGGATAGCCCGTAACAGTCCGAAAGTGACCCCCTTGGTATTTTCTACTCTACAAAGTACGACAAATTCATTAATCTTTATTAAGTATTTGTGTGTCCTTTCCATACTACGTTAAAAATAGGAAGTCTGTGACCACGAACGTACGGTCCAGTCCGTCGAAGACGAACTCAAAAGAACTTTGAAATTTTATAAGTGCCACTGTCGTTGGTACGGAAGAGAGACTAGATTCATGACACTTCCTCGTAATGTATATTCAACTGTTATTCCATAAGACAAAAGGAAGTTCATACATTAACTCAAACGACTTTTACTTTTTTAGTCGAGTTAAAAGAAAAGAAAGAAGTAGGAGAGAGGTGTCCTCTCCCTCGTCCGTATGTTTTATTATTTTAATAAGCCACAATCCTGTTTCTGGTCTTAGTAGAGACACACCCTGTAAGGGGTAGATCCGACGATCTGACCTTCATTGTTATTTACAAGATACATGGGAGAGGACGGTGATGAACAGGTGTGGGTCCTTAATAAAAAAGAGATGAGTCGAACTTTCGTACATTTACTATTCCGAATCACGTTTGGACTGGGTTAGTCTTCCGAAAACAAAAAGGGAGTCCTTTTGAGATGAGGTACACTGTCTTATTAGTGAACTCTTGTTACCTACCTTTGTTTGTTGTCTTTACTAAAGGTTTAGTTTTACGATTACGTGGACAATGAAGGTACTGTCATTAAAAGTTCAGTCACGAATTTTTATTAGAATAAGTTCTCTAAGTAATTTGGACGGTAATATTTATAATTGACTTTTGTTATGAGTAAATGAGACGGTACGTCTCAGTCGGTATTGATTCTATATTAAACCCTTTGATTTTTTACACTCGAAACCATAAGTTTTCGATTGTTTTTTGTTTGAAATAGTTGATATTTAAAGTGAACGTATTCTTTTATTAAAGTACAAACTACACAAGTTGTTAACGTGATTTTGAGACTAATTTCTGACTTCTGTTTAATTTTAAATGAAGATATTGAATCTTTTTAATTGACATTTATTGACATTGTCAATTAAAAATGTCACTAAAAATAACCCCCAACCATATACAACACTAATGAAAAAATAGACTATTATGTACAGACGACGGAAGTCTTACTTCCCGTTAAATCGGTACTTATCTTTCGGTTCTGTGTATAAAAGAAAAGGGGAATTCTAAAACTTTCTCAACAGGAAGTCTAAAAATCATAACTTTTCAGACTCCGGTCAGACTAAAAAGACAAGACAACAAATCCGACTTAGGAAATTTTCAATGTACAGTTGTGAAGTTTTCTTTTGTAAAACTTCAATCATAGTAAAACAATTGAAGAGGATATCAGTCCTCTGAGAAACCTATACATCCATGTATGGAACTACAATAAGTACAGTCTAAAAAAAAAAGTAACTTTATACAAAGGTAAAAAAGGTGAAAGAAGAGACAACAAGATAAAGGAGTACTTTAAAAGTCCTCAGTGACTAGAAGACCATCCCAAAGAGGGTGATCATGACAGGTCAGTATTACTACGAATAATCCTCCTTCTCAACATCCAACTTGGTCACACAGAAACAAAAGGTATGAGAGAACATATGTTTAAAGGTTTCATGAACCTACACCCCCTACTACGAGATAGTAGTGATCTTAGTCACACCTAACAGAAATTAGACACAGAAGATAACCGGTAACGTTACGTTTGAACCTTAGCTCCTAACCATCCGGGAATAATCCGAGTAAAATGAGAAGGTCCGTTCTCATGACCTCACCCCACGGTAACGGAAGAAGTTGAGAAAGAACATTTGTTGACTATTACAAAATTTGATCAAAAAGGAAACGTAACGTACGAGTGAGAACACAAAGGTTGAGAAATGGTGAGGTACCTGGTATCGGACAGTCCAACGAGATAGGTACCCTAAAGGGTCCTTCTTATGACCCCACCAAACGGTGAAGGAAGAGGTCCCCTAGAAGGACTGGTTCCCTAGAGGACGTAACCGTCCATCTAAGAAATGACGACTCGACCTTTCAGGTAACGTAATCTTCTTATGTAGTATATATTTTATATTCCAAACAATTTTCCAATTTCTTGTAGACCAACTGTTTATACCACGACAATAAAGTTAAAAGTCAATAAAATAGTTCTAGTGAAAACGGTCTTATTATCTCTTCAATCTAAATCTCTTATTTTCGATAAAACATGACTGAAGATCTGACTTTGTCCGAAGGGTCACCGAGTCACCATTTCTTAGACGGACGGTTACGTCTTTTTCACCTCTACGACCAAACTAGAAACTGAGTTCTACTAATGGATCTTTTCCTTTACCGTTGGGTACTGTCATAAGAGTGGACCTTTTAAGATACCTACCTTCTCGGACCGTCCAATGTCAGGTACACCAGAGTTTCTCAGGGTGTATTGACTCGTATGTGTGTCGATCTGACCTTGTAGCGACTCTAAGGGTTTTAGATTTACTATAAATTTAAGAGACAAGATTTATTTAATTTTTCTTTAATTAAAATTCGACTTTGAATAACCACCTCCTCTCAAAAGATTACGTCTCCATAGTGCGAGTTGACAAACAAGTATTGTGGTATAAATTCCCATCTATGGGAGACTACCTACAAAAATTATCAGGGATACCCAAACATAAAATTTTTGTTTTATAGATTCAAAAGTCATTAACGATTCTACCACATGCGATTGATGTGAAATGGAGTGGGTGACTAATGTTAAATTTGTGAGACCTCTCTGTTTTTCATTGAGGTGTTCTGAACTCTTCATTTGTGATCGTCTTCCTATCTCCCACCTTCACTTGTGAATTCTGTCTGAGAATTACCATCACCAAAGTGTAAAGAAGAGAAGCGAAAAGAGGACCGAACCTAGATGGGGACGACAGATAGTAGGGAGTTGAGGCTCGGACCAGAGGGTCGAGGTGTCGTCACGACCGCAGAGACGAATCGTAAAATCGAAGAGTCGTAGATGAGGAGTGAAGATTGTAGTCGTGTAGTCTCCTAAATCGTCTAAGGAAGTCTTACAACCCAAGTGAAGAGATACCAAGGGAAAAAAGGGACCCGGAACCGGATCGCTTGGAAAATAAGACGTAGGAAGTAATGAAGTCCTTGTAACTTTTTCAAAGTTCTTTTAAGATTTACGAGAGTCAGAGACGAAAGAGGATCCGGAGAGACCGTGTAAAGTCTTCGTGTGACTCTTCTTTTGTAACATCTCTCGTACCGAAGAGAAGAGAGACGTCGGAACCGGAGAGACCAGGATCAAAAGACAAAATAAAAAGTTGGATCGAAAGAACGACAGAGTCACGTTATAACTTGACTATGTTCGACGACACTATATTGGTCTTTACCTTTCGGAATATTAAATACCAAATTTTCAAACAATTAATAATCGAAATAGCCAGTTAAAAAAATTACAAAATCTTTAATTATTGAAAATTCATAAACTCTGAACCAATTCATAAACGAGACCGTATAAATCGACCATGGGTAGAGAAACAATATGTTGGTTTCGTAAGGGGAGAAGGAAAACGTTTTAAATGATGTATATATCCAAGGGAAATTATACTTTACGTACATATAAGTTCCTTTATAAAAGACTTAGGAACACTTAACAGTATTTATTAAAAATTCGTTCAAAAGTTATGTAACTCCATTAAAGTTCGTTAACGTACATATAAATCAATTATAACAAACCCCTAATTCCGGTCATAACTTAAAGAGTTTCGGAACATTAAGTCACACTTTTAGACACGTAACATGTTTTACCTAAATTTACATTTTGACGGAGGGTTTTTATCTACATTGAACTAATTTGTACGGGAGTATGTGTAGATTTTTTTAAATTTTAGTGGATTGAATAATTAGAGACATTTCCATACCTTACTATTGGACTATTTGTAATATAGTCTTTTTAGGTCAGAACGATGACGTCGTTGACGTTTAGACTAGACTAAATTTTTAACCTACACATTGTAAAAAATTTAGTACTCTACCTCGGTGATAAGAATGTGTGTTTTTTTTTAAGAAGTTTCATGAATTAGATAATATACTAAGAGTACAGACTTATCAGCACCTATATTTCTCGACTTAATGTAAAATCGAAGATTACACTCGAAAGATAGCCGAAATTCAAGTCTTTACACCTTTTAAGTAGAAGACTCTTTATACAGTATGAAACTAAATGTTTAAGAATTGACTCCATTTATTCTTCCACTTCCATCCCTTTAAAACAACCGTTTCATGTTACTTTTTAAGGGTTCATCGAAAAGGTAAGACGTCAAAGTGACTCCCTGTGTCGAACAGTGTCTTCTAGGATGGTTTAAGACTATCCATTCTGTCTCAGGTCAGTGGTCGAAATATTACACAGTAAAAGATTCCTCAGAAGAGATCAATAAATCTGGACCTTTCGAAAATTCTACAAAAATAGACTTTCTTCAGACTTGAAAAGAAGAAGGAGATTCATTACTGATGTTGGAGTGTTTAATGTTAAATTGTTTAGTTCCACGATAGAACCCCATTATAGTGTTTTATTTCGAAGTGGGAGAAGTTTACACACATAATATAGGACTCACTCTCGTGAGTTTTAGTGTACAACCAGTTTCCCACGTTTCGGTGTCAATTCATCTACTTATTCAGATCTCTAGATTACACGTGGTAATACTAACATCGATTATTATGACATGTCATGTGACCGTTAAACGATTTTCTTTTAAAATCCACAAGAGTGCTGTGTGTTTTATCATCTTTGATAACGTAACCGGTTTTCCAAAGAAACGAAAAAGTTCATTTTTATTCTGTATACAAAGAAAAAGTGGTTCTTTCAATAACTTGTTACATAAGTGATGGTGTAAGACGATAAAAAATCCTTTGAAGAATTAAGGTAGAAGGGTTTTGTAAAAAAAATAAATAAATAAAAACCGACACAACCCAGAGTCGACGTCGTACGACCGAAGACAGATCAACACCTATACTGTGTGACCGATGAGACGTCGTACACCCTAGAATCAAAGGTCTGGTCCCTAACTTGGGCGTAGGGGAATTAACCTTACGACTAAGAATTAGTGACCTGGTGGTCCCGGTAGGGCATAATAAACGAGTTGATAAAAACTCGTTTATCAACAAGGTCCACTGAAAGTGTCAGAAGGTCCCTTAACTTCAAAACAAAACAAACAAACAAACAAACAAAAACAGGTAATTCTCTTAAAACATTTATGAACGACCTCAGGTCGGGGTCACCTAGGTCCCTTAAATTTCGTCCCTGCCTCAGTCGTAGACCCTTTCCTGATAAATTGATCTTTATATTTCTCTCTAATCCCTTCTTATCGTATCATCCTTTTAACCACCTCTTTTCTACGACTTATTGAACCAAATGCACCTTTTGGTTATTTTAAGGTTCTGTTCCTTGAACGTGACACATACAATTCGGTGGTCGCGGGTGAACTTATCTCCTCCCACGGGGCGGAACTCGAGGGAGAACGTACCCAGAATCTTCGGTCCCGTTCATTCATCTGAGTCTCTCGAAGGTACGGGGTCTACCCTTAAGTCGGACTTTTCCTCTCCCTCCCTCTCCCTCTTTCTCTCTCTCTCTCTCTAAACTGTGCCCCCTTTGGTCAGAAAGGTCACTGACCGGGGGGGAAATAACAGACCTTTTCGGAAAATATGAAAACCAACATGTATCTCTAGTTACCTGTTATGTTTTAATACGTCGTAGTCGTCGGGACTGAGAATAGCTCTGGTCCGAAAGAGAGACGTGTGGATCGACATATGTGTTCAGAATCCACTAAATGTAGTAGAAGACCGGTCTCCCGGTTAATTGTAAAAGGTCGGGAAAAGACTATTCCCAGACAGTTGGTCTTTTGGAATTTTCACAACAAGAAGGGTTTCAGACCACGGTGAGAGTCTTTCGTGATTTATTTCAATGTAAGAATGTATCATTCCCGTGTTGTTAAATATTGTTTCTTTCTCCTCATGTCACTAAATATTGTTTCTCTTTTAAGTAATTGAGTTTTTCAGATCACAACGATTGTAGTTTTGATGATATAAGGATAAAGACGTAGAACAAATGTAACTAATTATAGGAGGGTCCACGGATTTTCTATTTCCTATATCTCCGGAACACCAATTTAGTTGTTACTTTAGGAAGTGGTTTGATTAAGAATCGAGATTTTCCGAGATATAGAAATTCTACAAAATTCGAAACTCGGAGAGTGTCAACCCCCCGACATTTGTTAGTGTTCAACATTTTCAGAGGTTGACAGTCCGTTCAATCTCTCGGTAGTCTCCCTAAACTCGACTCTGTTAGGAAAGTAAACGTCTTCTGGTCAACCTCAAGATTCAATTAAAAAAGGTCTCTTTCCACCAACCCCTATGGGGGACATTACAGTCTTCTCATGTCATATCGTCTGTCATTTGTCTGTCTAAAACCAAAGACCCATCTACGAGTCCGTCTCCTGGTGAACTCTGGACTGAGCGAAACGGAGCAGTTCAGAGAGGAGTACTGGAACAGTACCCACCCTAGAGGGTACGACCGAGGGTCGTTTCTGACTTTATTTCTTTAGGTTTTCATATTACAGACCACTTATGATTAGTCTTGATGGGTCGGTACGACATTGTTAAAAAACAGACCTTTAGTTTCTTTGTACACTAGAACGTAATTGGACTAACTTCTAATACGTAAAAGACAACTGATTAAGGTCTACGAAAAACAGTTCACGATGAAAGACAACCAGATTAACACTCGTCATGGAAAACCTAAATTAGAAAACCAAAAAGGTCTTCCCCAAATATGATCTCCTGTACGACGGTCAGGGTGACATATGTGTTGTAATGAAAGAAACCTACTTCTGGTCGGAAACCACACCAAACACCACCAAGGAAAGTGAACGGCGCACTAGAGAAGGTAAGGTATGGTAACATCTCATAGATGAAAAGTAACGAGTAGTGTTAAACGAAATTTTTGTATTGTAAAAGTAATACAAAGTCATCTCTTCGTGTACGTCTTTATGTCAGTTCTTCCATAAAAAGTGAATTCACCCTGGGTTTGTAGTTCGTTCATGGTATTGGTTCGACCTCGTTTACTAAAAGTTGGGAACTATACCTATAAAACTTATACAGTCGACATAGGACGTACCGTATTACAACTAACGAGAATTAATCACAGAACTAAACTAACGATAATTGAAGTTGACCAAATAAACTGGTATCTCGTTACAGGTCGTTCTTTAGAGGTTGTATTTTGAAACGTTTGGAGACAACTTTGTAAACTAGTCAGTGTCATGAAGAGACATTTGACGTGTTTAGAAGAGAAAAAAAAAAAAACGTAGAAATAACACAAAATTATAAGCAACTTTATTATTTCGGATTTCTCTGCCCTTATGGTCCCGTGGACTGGACGCAGAACTCTGGATATACGTCCAGTCCTTCGTTGTCAATCTTGACCTGTACCTTGTTGTCTGAACAAGGTTTATCCTTTTCCTCATGTAGTTCCGACAAATAACAGTGGGACGAATAAATTGAAGATATGTCTCGTGTAGTACTCTTTAAAACCCAACCTTCTTCGTGTTCGACCTTAGTTCTAACGGTCCTCTTTATAGTTATTGGAGTCTATACGTCTCCTGTGATGGAAATACCGTCTTTCACTTCTCCTTGAATTTTCGGAGAACTACTTTCACTTTCTCCTCTCACTTTTTCAACCGAATTTCGAGTTGTAAGTCTTTTACTTCTAGTACTGCACACCAGGGTTGTAAAGTACCCTTTATCTACACCTTTGTTACCTTTTCACAGTTTGAAATTAAAAACCCGAGGTTTTAGTGACGTCTACCACTAACGTCGGTACTTTAATTTTCTACGAATGAGGAACCTTCTTTTCAATACTGGTTGGATCTATCGTACAACTTTTCGTCTCTGTAATGAAACGATTGTTTCCAGGTAGATCAGTTCCGATACCAAAAAGGTCACCAGTACACTCTCAACCTGACACTTCTTTCGACTCGCGACTTCTTAACTACGAAAACTTGACACCACAACCTCTTCTGAGAACTCTCAGGGAACCTGACGTTCCTCTAGGTTGGTCAGGTAAGACTTCCTCTAGTCTGGACCCTAAAGAAACCCCCCTTACTAGGACCTCGACTTTGAGGTTATGAAACCGGTGGAGTACCCTTCTCAACTGAGTCACCTTTTCTGAGACTACGACCCTCCCTAACCCCCGTCTTCGTCTTCTCCTGCTGTCTCCTACTTTACCGACCTACCGTAGTGACTGAGCTACCTGTACTCAGACTCACTTGAGACCCTCAACCATTACCTGTCCCTCCGGACCGTACGACGTTAAGTACTCCAGTGTTTTGCAGCCTGTGCTGACTCGTTGACTTGACTTGACTTATACGGATTTTACAATAAAAAAGAGGGTAGAAGTTATAACTTTACCGATGTGTTTTTAAGTGGTCAAAATTATAAATAAAAAATTACGTATGAGTATACTGTCAATAGTGTTATGATCGATTTTTTTGACAAAACGAACTTCGTTAAGTATCACAGAGTTTCTCAGTCTGTACTGACTCGTTGACTTGACTTGACTTGACTTTGTATTGGTTCCCGATGATCTCGACAGAATGTCTTTTTCGACCTGTTTGAAAAACCAGTTGCGTCATTTATTCCTCTAGTCATACGATTGACCAGACCGATATTATTAGATACAGAGATAAATTTACATATAGTTTTGTGACAACATCATAAACGAAGACGACGACGACGATTCAGCGAAGTCAGCACAGACTGAGACACGTTGGGGTATCTGCTGTCGGGTGGTCCGAGGGGGCAGGGACCCTAAGAGGTGCGTTCTTGTGACCTCACCCAACGGTAAAGGAAGAGGTTACGTACTTTCATTTTTCACTTTCACTTCAGCGAGTCAGGACAGGTTGAAAATCGTTGGGGTACCTGACGTCGATGGTCTGAGGAGACAGGTACCCTAAAAGGTCCGTTCTCATGACCTCACCCCCACGGTAACGGAAGAGAACAACATCATGAATTTATATATGATAAAAATAATTCTTAAATTTTTCCTATTGTAAATTATGCAGAAATATCACTTTCTACGGACTAGACCTAAAATGGTTTCGAAGTACTTGTAAATCAGTTTAGTGTCCTTGTGACTGAAGTGTAGTTAATGAGTGGGTTAGGGTCACCGTGATAACAGATCTATTGTGGGTATACAAGTCGAATAACGGTAGATCGTATACATCAAATATAATTTTACAGGTCCATTAAATGGTGGTTGGAAAGGTTCACTTTACTACGGAGTACCTTAGTACAAGTCTCTTAATGAAAACGCGTTAAAAAGTTTCGGGACTTGTTTCCTAGTTAAGATTGATCCTACCAATAACGAATCCATTTTATTTGTAGTTACGTTAAGTGTTAAAACCAGAGTAAACCATTTTATTTCTCTTTTGGTAGTCTACAACATTTATGAGTTATTAGGTCATAACGTAAGAGTTCCTGAGGATCTTATAAATAGTAGATTGCAACCGGAGGTATAAGATTTTTAGGTAGAAAAAGGTCAAGTATAATTTGAAGACACATAAAAAAGAACGGGGATAATTAGAGTTGTCACATATTACTATAAACGACAACAAATCACCGATTCAACACGGATTAAGAAACACTGGGGTACCTGACATCGGGTGGTCATATTACTATATAAGTATGTGTTTACACTTCTTTCTTACTACTGATACCTTTCATTTCTACTTCAAACACCCATTTTCAAGGGTAGACCGTTAAATCTTTTCTTTTTATATATACCAGCATAAAACTTCTGTACAAACTGGTTTCTTTACTTTACAGTTTCCCTTAAACTTAATAAATGACATCTAATCTTTAATAAGTGTAAACACCCGGGGGTTTACCCTTCGTTCTCCAACACCCCGTTTCTCCATCCTTTACATCGGTCGTTTTTAAGATATTATCTTCCTCCGTGTAGTGAAAGAATTACCCTTTTTATTGAAAAAATTTGAAAGGATTTATTATACACAAGTCTGAACAGTTTGAGAAAAGTTGGGGTACCTGTCATCGGGTGGTCCAAGGAGACAGACACCTGAAAAGGTCCGTTCTTATTACCTCACCCAAGAGCAAAGGAAAAGGTCCCTTAGAAGGGTTGGGTTCTGGGAATGTAGAGATTTCCCATTATTAAAAATGTTTAAGTACTCTTTTATAGATTGTTAAGTTTTCAGTGAAATGGACCGTGCTATAGATCCAAATAAAGGAAGGCGTGTTAAGTAGAATCCTCAATGTGTCAACAATTCCAATCAAAGTTTTACTAAGGGATACAGTATATAACATCGTAGTTGAGGTGAAAAAAGGTACCTCGTAAAGAATGACTTTGGAAGATGTGACTAGATCCGATCAACGAGAAGTTAGACTACATACATGGGAACCTGGAATGATGTAAGAAAATAACCTTAGAGACAAAAGATCAGATAAACCCAGAGGAGGAACCGAATGGAAGAACTTAACTACTTTGTGTAAGAGGTTCGAAACATTTTTTCCACTTTTTTATAAAACTTAGGAAGTATAAAATGTCAAAAATTAAGAAGCAAACTTATGAAACCGGTATACTACACTTCTCAACTGTGAAATCTTTTCTAGGATTACGACCCTTTCTAACTTCCGTCCTCCTCTTCCCCTACCGTCTCTTACTCTACCAACCTACCGTAGTGGCTAAGTTACCTGTACTCAAATTCGTTCGAGGTCCTATACAACTTTCTGTCCCTTCGGACCGTACGACGTCAGGTACCACAACGTTTCTCAGTCTGTGTCGACTCACTGACTTGTTGTTGTTGTTGTTAAGTCACAAATATGAGTTATTAAACCAGTTACTACTTCAAGATTTAATTTTACTAAAAGTGACTCTTTCAACTTCCGTAAAGAAGTGAAGGAAGACCGTAGACAATAGCTAAAACTTTAGTATACAAATTGGACCTATTGTCAGAAACCAGACACGGTCCCTAGAGGACCGAACTGAACTGGTAGGTAGTGACCTTGTGTCGTGTAGGAACCATCATACGTCGTCTCCTTTGGACGGGTTAAGATGTCGCTCTCAGGGATCTGTGGACACTCACAAACACAAGTGTGACGATTACAGTAGTGCAGGTAGTGGTGTAAGTCGAGTTCATTCATGTAGCGATTTATGGTCATTTTTTGTAGTACTGTCCAACTCTATTTCTATGACACCTAACTTCCTCTTACAAACTATAAAATCTTCAAAATTACTGTGAAAAAAAAGGGACGGAAAACTTGTACCCCCAAATTAAAAGTAAAACACAATTCTAGACGTTTAATCTGTCGATCAAAACGTGACTCCTAAGACTTTAAAGAAGACTATACAGAAGTTCACATAGTTTCTTCTCATACATTCGGAGGATACATGTCTGTTCAAGATTCTTGTATAAGTATTGAGGTTAGACAAGTATTCCGTTGTTTCAGTCGGATCCATGGGTTGTTTGAGTCAGTCATGACATGACATTCTTCAAATGTTATGAAAAGTGTGTTTGTTATACATGTATTTTTTGTTCGTGTTTTATTTCTTTTGTAAAAATTAGAATATTATGTCATGGAACTTTTCATGTCATCATACGTGTTGTCGACTGCATATCCCTGACCGTAATTCACGTTTCCGTTCTTCCCAATGACTGACCTCCTCCCTCTTCTCCACCCTCTACCCTCTCGATTTCCTAGTGATCGTTATTCTCTGTCTCCCGTTCGACGTCAAAGTGAGTACGGACCGTGTACCGTTAACTACCGTGTCTAAGACCGAGGAACGACCTAAGTTAAAATAGATGGAAGAACTTTTTTTTAAGTCATTACAGACTCATCATCGAGAAACAAGAACAGTATCTCTTGTGCCATCGTGACCTGACGTAAGACTTGCTGACAACGTCGGA
The DNA here is from genome assembly GCA_006410555.1 of Capra ibex. NCBI lineage: Eukaryota > Metazoa > Chordata > Mammalia > Artiodactyla > Bovidae > Capra > Capra ibex. Next base: position 3,487,549 of record SJYO01026388.1, on the reverse strand, counting down.
AGTATACGAGATACAAGTCCAGGACACGGACGGAGTTTTAATTGTCACAGAGGAGTTTATTTCTTTTAGGAGACGGTAAAGGACACAGTATTTAAAGAGGTCAAGAAGGTAATGAAGAAGGAGACCAGAGAGAAACAGGAAATAGACCCGGAGATTGAGGTAGAAAACGGAGCGAAGTGAGAGAGTTAATAAAAGTGAAGACAAAGGTAGTAAAAACGAACCGTGAAGAATCGTCAACGACGATATAGTGGAGACGAAAATTCGAACGAAGGTCTGTAGGACCCGAACTTTATTCATATGACATGATGACGTAAGATATGTCATAACATCTCATTTCACGTGTTTTCATGTTGGTGAACATCTCCTACGCACGTGCATTGTTACATACGGTCTGTGTACTTGATTGAATGTACTGACCTGAGCGTTTACGTATAACCTTTCAAACGTCGAACTTCCAAACATACATCCTCTGAATGACCCAATCTCCGGGAATATCCCAACACCGGTGAAAAAGTAACCACTGAGTGTTCGTATTCACATATCTGGAAATAAGACATCCCACCTAACCTGCCCTTGATAGGTGAGACGTCGGATTACCCGTACCCGGACGTGTGACCGTAGATTCCTCATTTGATGTCTTTAACAGTGACATTTAAAGGTGATTTAGGGGGACATAGAGGGTCACGGAGTAAAGATCAACAAAAAAAAAAAAAGATATTATAACACAGGTCTCGAGGAGAGTATTTTAAAGAGGTGTTTCTACAGAAAGACTTAGACGATAGATGTTCATCAGGTCCTTCAACCTCACTCCGTCCAATACTCCTTCTTACTTACATATAAATAAGACTCACGTTTACAAGTTTAGTGGGGAGTCGAAGTTACTGTGGGAATTCAAGACACCGTGAACCACGGAGAGTCCCAAAACACTTTACTTGTACGAATGATTAGTTGTCTTCTCAGAGCCGTCCTTCTCGTTAAAAGGGGAGTGAGGTTATATAGTCCTGTAAATAAGAAGATAGGTAGAAGAGAGTGAGTTTTCGAGTACCTTTAGAGAAAAGGTAAATAAAAAGTAAACAATAAGAGAAACATGAACACAAATATTTCAACCGGAATAAAGAGATGATAGTAAAGTTATCGTAAAGTATTTCACCTTTTCTATTCACACACAAGTTAAGTTGTTGAAATTGACCTTGGGAGTCAGTAGTACAAATTACCGACATATTATGAACGGACAATCTTCCTTTTTACTGACTGGTGTAATAAGGTTTATGCCTTCAAATAAATGATAGAATACAAGTGTAGTACTTGTTATAGAGTATGTAGGTAGAAATATACTATTAAGGGATTTGTTAATCTCAGTCCGAGATATATAGTAATTTTACAACTACATATACATATATGGAATATGTACTCTTTTAAAGATAACAATGGTAATTTGTCACTCAACAAATAATTGAGTTGTCCTATTCATATGAAAAAGAAAAACGTCAAAGAAGTTTGGTCCTTATCTACAAGTTAAAATAGTTTGAAACAGATTAAATATAACTCTCATATATAAAATAAAGAAACATGATAATTGTACTTATTAATAAAATTTCTAAATAACTGTAACGTGATAGATACTTAAAGATCTCTTTTAGGGTGAACTAATAACAAGTAAATCTTGTTAAGTTAAGAACCAACGGTAGAAATTTAAACCCGGAAACGTATAAATAAACATTTACAAAAATCAGTCTTCGACTCAAGTCAAGTAAAGTCAGTGGGTCAGTACAGGTTGACAAACGTTGGGGTACCTGACGTCGTACGCTCAAAAGGGAGAGGTAGTGGTTGAGGGCCTCATGCGAGTTTAAGTACAGATAACTAAGCCACTACGGTAGGTTGGTAGAGTAGGAAACAACAGGAGAAGAGGAGGACGTAAGTTTGAAAGGGTCGTAGTCCCAGAAAAGTTTACTTAGTCGAGAAGTGTAGTCTACCGGTTTCATAACATCAAAGTCGAAGTCGTAGTCAGTAAGGTTACTTATAAGTCCTGACTAGAGGAGATCCTACCTGACCAACCTAGAGGAACGTCAGGTTCCCTGAGAGTTCTCAGAAGAGGTTGTGGTGTCAAGTCTTCGTAGTTAAGAAACCGTGAGTCGAAAGAAATATCAGATTGAGAGTGTAGGTTTACACTGATGACCTCTTTGGTTTAGTAACTGATCTACCTGGAAATAACTATTTCATTATAGAGACGAAAAATTATACGACAGATCCAACCAGTATCGAGAAGAAGGTTTCTCGTTCGTAGAAAATTAAATCTTGACAAGTTGAAGTCTAAGAAGTCGTTATGACCAACCCAGTATCGGAACCTAATGACACTATAACTTACCGAACGGAACCTTTGTTTGTCTAGTAAGACAACAAAAACTCTAACGTGGGTTCATGACGTAAAGTCTGAGAACAACCGATACTCCCTATGAGGTAGAGAAGATACCCTAAGAACGGGTGTCATCATCTATATTACCAGTAGACTTAATTTAAACGGGTAAGACCAGGTAAATCAAGTGACTAAGGGTTTTACAACTACAAGTGAGAACGGTAGAGGACAAACTGGTGAAGGTTAAACGGAACTAAGTACCTGGATTGAAAGGTCTAAGGACACTTTATAACAAGGAATGTCGTAGTCTGAAATGAAGGTAGTGGTTAGTGTAGTTGTTGACCTGTAAAAAACACACACAATCGAGATAGAGAAGTAAGAAAGACCTCAATAAAGAGGTGACTAGAGGTCATCGTATAACCCGTGGATGGCTGGACCCCTCAAGTAGAAAGTCACAGGATAGAAAAACGAAAGTATGACAAGTACCCCAAAGTTCCGTTCTTATGACTTCTCCAAACGGTCAGGAAAGAGGTCACCTGGTGTAAGACAGTCTTGAGAGGTGGTACTGGGTAGACAGAACCTACCGGGATGTACCGTACCGAGTATCAAAGTAACTCAATCTGTTTCGACACCAGGTACACTAATCAAACTAATCAAAAGAGAATAACACCAAAAGTAAGACAGACGGAAGACTACCTATTACTATTCTACGAATACCTACGAAGAACTACCCTCTCTGACTGACACCCCCTTTGACTCAGAAGAAGACTACCCGCCCCGGTAAGAGTCATTTAGAAATTAGGTTAAAAGAGAACTACCCGTCCCGACACAAGGGAGAGATAACAAAATGGACTCTGGTTTGATACCACCTCCATTACCTATATTGTCACTGGAGGAAGTTTTTCAGGATACATCCGTACCAACGCGAGTCACGAGGACTGGGACGTCGTCCGGTGACGGTTGGGTACGGAGACGACCTCTGAGGACCTGTGAGTGTCCGTTCACACCCAGTCAGAGAACAACCCAGTCACGGGGAAAGAAGACCCAGGACCACACATGTTCCACAAAACCCAAAAAAAAACAAAAAAAGTGTGTTCTGTCACTTCATCTTCCTGGACGTGAGTACAAGAGGACGCTCTTGAGGTTTTAATGTTGAGTGACGATTTGTTGGTGACTCTCCACTTACAACCTAGGGTGATGTTTTTTAATGGGGTGTAGGTTTCCGTTTCCTCTTCGGGGTCGTTCTACCATTCTCCCCGTTTTAGCGAAAATCTTAGTTTGGGGTATGGGGGGTCTCTACGAGTGTCCCGAGTTTGTTTTGAAACACACGTGGTCCTGGGTCTCTGGGGTGTCTCTGACTGTATGGACAGAAACTCACAAATTCACAGAGGACGACTCCGTGCCCACTCGTCACCGACCGACACCCCTGTCCCACAGACCCACGTCGTCTGGACCCAGTGTGTCACACACCGTATTCGGGAGAACAACCTCGAGTGGAAATTGTGGTGGTATCTAGACGATTCATCTACTGGGTGTTTGACTTCTTGTTAATATGATTTAATTAAGAACGTGAACATTCTTTCAAGATCTTGGGTGTTGTCTAAAGGGTTGGACTCCTAGACTGTTTCCCTTTTGGGGGTCCCTTAAACTGAAACCCCCGGTCACCTTAAACTAATGTCTTGAATATGTCCTGACCCCTTTGTCTGAGAACCTCCCGTGTGTGCGTGTGTGTTTTTTTTTGACTTTGTGACACACGTGGTCAGTCTCCAATAGAAAAAGTATTAAAAATGAAAGAATATATCTAAATCATACTATTCATATAAAAGGACCTTTTTCTTGACCCTTCAGGAACAATCAGTTTAAAGATCACGATAATAGTGTTTCTCATATATAGGACTTAAGTGGATATTTTAGAAGACGGTCTCGTAAACAGAATTTGATAATAAATCTTTTAATTTTAGAAATTTGAAACCTAAGTTTTGTATTCTATTTTTATTTTCTAGATAAACTCTATGACCTCTTCGAAGTCTCTACCAAGACAAACCTTCGTCGTACTGTATTACATTTTACAGAACAAAACCTTGATTTGTCGACGTAGAAACTGAAGACAGACATGGTATATTATTTGTTAAATAGACTCGATGTCGATCTCACTTTATTATTACCACTCGTTTATTCTGTGACATACATTTTATCAACGTTTTATCTTGTCATGTATTGTAGAAATTAATATATTCGTTATTTTAAGTATTTATATAGACTCCGATAACTATAAAGAAGGTTAAACACGAAGTAGGTTGGGTTGTAAAACGTACTACAAGAGACTTATATTCAATTTATTCGTTACACTGTTATGTGTCGGAACTGTGTGAGGAAAAGGTTAAAACTTGGTTAGACAACAAGGTACAGGTCAAGATTGACAACGAAGAACTGGACGTATATCTCAAGAGACGATACTATAAAATAGTTTTTATGTCTTGTAATTTTACGTCGTTTTCACAATATGTTATCTTAAATGATGCAAAAAAAAGAGTAAAATTTATGATTTTTGTTGATGATAGAACTTGGAGTCTTTACTTTTACACCTGAAAAAACGTCCGCTTTATATGGTCGTTTATTCAAACTCCGCGATCAGGGGACTACATCTATAGAACGTACTCTTAGTAATTTTCTCGGGACAAACCCGAGTCTCTTCTCAACCTGTGTAAACTGTTAACTAATCTTGCCATGAAGAGGGTGAGATGATGAGATGAATGTAGTCTCGGTGGTCTTCCTAAGAAAAAGAAAAAAAGAAAAAAAAATTTATTTAAATAAAGATTAACTTCCTGTTAACGAAATATCATAACACGACCAAAGACGGTTTGTAGTTGTACTTAGTTGGTATCCATATAAATACACTAAGAGTCTTGTGTTACTAAGACTAAGTCGTCCCGAACACACCCCAGTTTATTAAACGTATGTATTGTTCAAGGGTCCATTACATCTACTACGACCAGGTTAAGTGTTAACCTCTTAATAACAATACTTCTTTAATCAGGGAGACAGTCACTTCAGTACAGGACTCTGTTTGATAGGTGTTAGAAGTTCCGATTGGCATTTAACGTAGACAAAACCTTCAGTGTTTAGACATGTACCCAGTCTATCCATTATCACAGAGACAAAACTCCCGAAGGGAACATCGAGTCAGCCATTTCTTGGACGGACTTAAAATCCTCTGGGTCCAGATTAAGGACCCAACCCTTCTTATGAGGTCATAAGAACGGACCTCTTAGGGTACCTGTCTCTTCGAGATTAAAAGTGTACTTCTTCACCGGTCCACTATAAAAGAGTTAGTGATTTCTTCTGTAACCTTGGAGTCCAAGACAGATCTCTTAGAGAGTCCGTAGACTTCTTACAATTTTGGGTTTTGTGGTGTCACGTGAAGTCAGTGGTAAAAATTTATGTTTTAAGGAATGTCAGTCTCTAAAGTAGGAAAATTGTGTTTAGGGACTTTAAATATATATTTTCAGTTTCTTCTAATTCTTTTGACCTTAACTTTTCTTTTATTATGACATTCGTAGAACTTTCGTCCGTATAAAATCTAGTAGTCGTGGAACAACCCATAGTCCAAATTTTATCCTTCAATTAGAAAAAATTTATTCATCTTACTTAAATATAAACAAAACCTAATAAATACAATGAAAATAAAAACACCATAGAGGTCAAAATCTTACTCTATAAGGTTTCACTTTTGATAAACCTTACGGTTTCTTTGTTTAAATTAAGATCGTATAGTAGACTTCCTTTAGGTGTTATTTGTTTTATATATATATATATATATATATATAAAATTATTGAGTTCTTTCCAGTAAATTTTTTTTTACATTGTTTCATTTAGATATTTAGATCGGTCCTTGACTAAGGTTCTTGTTTACAAAATTTTTCGTAGACTGGAAATATAACCTAAAGAGAGGTTAATTACACACGTTTTGGTCACCTTTTTTTCATTACGTCAAGTAAAGTTACTGTAACTCACACACACGAATCAGTAAGTCAACACAGGCTGAGAAACTCTGGAGTACCTGACATAGGGTGGTCCAAGAATATAGATACCCCTGGAAGGTCCGTTCTTTTTACCTCACCCAACGGTACGGGAGGAGGTCCCCTAGAACCGTTGGTTCCCCAGTTTAGGTCCAGAGGACGTAACTCCACATAAGAAATAGTAGACTCGGTGGTCCCTGTAACCATTACGAATGTATTTTCCTAGTTTGTTTTGTGTTTTAAAGATTATTAACTATATAGTTTCGTAGAAAAAAGGGATTTTATATTTAATATCACAAATAATAGAGTACTCCCTTCCCTACACATATGGATACCGACTAAGTACAACTATATAGTATCTTTGGTTACGTTATAACATTTCGTTAATAGGAGGTTAATTTTTATTTGTTTAATTTTATTTTGTATAGAGTCTCGTATTAAGTATTATCTCTTAAAAATTTATGTAAAAGTAAAATTTGGGATCGTCGTGGTCTTTTACTTTATATTTACGAGTTAGAAAAATCGTTTTGTTCTTTTTTTAATAAATATTTCGTAGTAGGTGGGTCTCACTTATTATTATGTTCGTTCGTTATTCTGAAATAGATTACCGAGGACAAAATATACTTGTCTTTTGTGTCTCTCCTATGTTACTGATTTTACGTGGTTTACTCACCTTCCTGGTCTAACATACGGACATAGGATGTCAAGTCACAAGTTCCTCGAAGAGTGTTGAGTCAGGTAGACCATCTTGATCAGTTGTTATAGACCGTGAATAACCTAAACTTGGACCAATGATTAAATAATTTTTAGATCGGTTCGTTAACTTCAATAAGTGTTTTAGGAAAGAGATACTTCCAATGAAAAAGATTCTCTTTTAATAAAGTTAAGATGACATTCAAAGTCATAAATAGTAACTGTAAAACACAATTATATTTGACACTTAAAGGATTTTCTCTTATTTTATACATTGTAAAGGGTTTGAATAAACCATTGATTTAATCAAAGAATAATGTTGGTTAATTGTGTTCGGATCACCGAATCTTGAGTCAGCACAGGTTAAGAATCGATGGGAAACTTGACATCGGGTGGTCCGAGGAGACAAGAACCCTGAAAAGTGTGTTCTTTGGAACACACGTAACGGTAAAAGGAGGAGGTCCCTTAGAAGGGTTGAGTTCTTAGTTTAGGTGCAATGTAGAGGACACAGACGACGTCACGTCCGTTTAAAAAATGGGAGACGTGGTAACCCTTTCGGGGTTACTCACCGAATCTTGTTATGTTTCGATAAGAAAATGTCAAGACTTCAGGTCCTACACAGTCCTCTCAAAACAAAGAAGACCTCCGAGATCTTCTTTTAGATAGACATCGGAAATACCGAAGGTCTCCGGTGGACGTAAGGAACCGAGTACCGGGGTGGTAGGTAGAAAAAAAAAAAAAAATGAAATAAAAGTGGTAGGTAGAAATTTCGGTCCTTCCGTCGTAGAAGGTTAGAAAGAGATACAGGCAGACGAAGGTAACAGTGTAGAGTCCGAGACCAGGAAGAGAATGTATTTGGAATAATAATATAACTCGAGTGATTTTAATAGGTATTACTAGAGAATTAAAGTACACGTTTTAGGGAAATCGGTACATTCCATTGTATAAGTATCTAAGGTTCCTAAGTCTACACCAATAGAAACACAAAAAAATTAAAAATAAAAATGAAATAAAATGAAATGTTATGACATAACCAAAACGGTATGTAACTGTACTTTGACGGTGCCCACATGTACTCAAGGGTTAGGACTTGGGGAGAGGGTGGAGGGTGGGGTATAGTAGTGAGACCTAGTAGGGGCACGTGGTCGGGGTTCGTAGGACATAGGACATAGCTTGTCTCTGACCACTAAGCAAAGAATGTACTGTCATATGTACAAAATTACGGTAAGAGGGTGTAGTAGGGTGGGAAAGGGAGAGGAAAACCTTTCGGTTGTAAGTGGGTTGGTGTCGATATCGTAGGAGAAAAAATTTATCTTCGGAGTAATATTAGAGTGACTTTATCACGAGACATCTTATTTCAAACCCTTGAATACAAAAATATTCTTATACTTGTTCTACGGTCTGTGACCTTCGTTTTTACAATATCGGTTTCTTTGAAACATGTCGTTTCTGGTCAAGTGATACCTCTTCGTTATTAATGACCGCGGACATCGAACACTGAACTTGGTGAACACAGTTGTGTTTACCCGTTTACTCCCTTCCCTTTCGTGGTCCTTGGACAAGACTGCACGGAGATCCAAGGAATTACGATACAACTTACGAGGAATTTTACTAATTCTTTAATGTCTTTTCACATTTTTTCTTCTTTTCTACCTACACTTATGAGACTGGACAACCTAATTCCCTTAAACATACAAATTACTTTTACACGGGACTACGTACCAATTATTTCCATTAAGTTTCTACCCTAAAGATATCAAGTACTCCAATACACTCCAATTCTATTCCATACATAGAAAATAAATGGAAACAAACCGACGTGACCCTGAAGTGACGACGAGTGTCGGAAAGAGATCAACGTCATTAGGTCCCAATGAGAGATCGACACCACGTGTCCGAAGAGTAACTCTACGTTCTTGGGACGAGAACAACGTCTTGGCTTGAGACCTTATACTCGAGTCATTAGCACCGTGTATCCGAATCCACAGAACGTCGTACACCTTAGAAATACCTGGTCCCTAACTTAAGTGCAGGGGAAGTTTTCGTCCACCCAAGAATTGGTGACCTAGTGGTCCTTTCATGTTCAATCCATAGAATACAGTACGATACTTCATGTGAGGTAACCGATTTACTTCAATTTCTTTTTTGTTTTTCATTTGAGAACAAAGTCAATTTTCCATGCCACTATGTCACCAATGATCAGGTACCAGATTCAAGTCCAACGTTATGTCTTGACAACAAGGTGGTGCAATTAACGGAAACGGAGAAACATGATGTCAAAGGAGTAGACATTAATTTACGTGTAGAGACTTCAGATTGAACGTAACCATTCGTCCAATAAATGGTAGTGAACCCGTCAGGGTAACAATATTAACGAGACCAACGGGTCCTCTTTTCGTTTCCCGTTGTTACTGTCCTTTTATATTGGGTCTCGATACACACAACACAGAAGAAGAATGTAATAGGGCAGACTAATCTTCACCTACTTACAGACCGTTGTGTGGAAGACCTTGTCACTCTACTTCCTTTCTTATTAAGAGAAGACTTTTAGACTTAACTCAGGTACTTTAGTGACAAGTATGATGTATGAAATTACTTTATATCTCTTACGAGACTTTTTTCTTAGGGGAGTAGTTTACCAAGAGTTTATAACCATGTACAAAACCTTAGTTGAACCCGGTACTTTCTTATGGTTACGGACGGATCCCCCGTAAGAACTACAACCACAAACATATTCGAGGAAATTACCAAGATTACACGTCGTTTCAAACTCTTGGTGACGGGAACGATCAATTTTTTAACAATTGATGACTCCTTCTTTATAGTTCAAATGATACCTCGTCGTACGTGAAATAATAAAAACTCAAGTATAATCTTAATTTTAGAGACTTACAAACATATCATACAACTTGTTATAAGAATTTAATGATCTATAAGTTGATAAAACTGGATAAAATTTTACCATTAAAGTCTACGTTACTAAGTATCATGGTAGATACGTCTGATCGAGAACAAGATTTCTTGGGTTTACAGGTTGTCACTTACTTACTTAGTTTTTTTTTACGCTATATCTGAACACTATATCTTATTATACCTGATAATAAGGTAGTTTCTTTTCCTCGTTTAGAACGGTGTACTATGTCGAACCTACTTTGAACTCCTATAAGACGAATCACTTTATTGTCTTAGTGTCTTCCTATTTATAACGACTAAGGTGAACATACTCCATAGATTTCTTCAGTTTTGAGAATCTTTTTTTATCGTATCACCAAAAATCTTTTATCCACCTCCCTCTTTACTCTCCAACGTCAAGTTTCTCATCTCTCAGAGTCAATACGTTCTACTTCGTAGAGTCTCTTAAAGACAGATTGTGACATAAATAGTAAATATTATACCATGAAATGGGTATTTTGTAAAAATTCCCTCATGTAGAGTATAATACGTAAGAAATACTGATAATTTTCCGTGATGGATCATTTTTGATCTAACCGATCGTTGATATCATGAGAATGTTGAAGAAGGTTCATTTCACAGAAGTCAAACGTAAGGTGACATCTTGTTTAACATCTTAAGAGTTCAAAGAACAAAACGAAGTACAAATAAAGAAAACCATAACTATGCCTCGAGTAAATGTTACAGAACAATCAAAGTTAGTATATTGTGTTACTAAGTCAATATATATATGTAACATATACATAATTCAGGAAGAATATATTATATATTTATATAAATTTACATATCATACATATAAACTTGACACCACAACTTCTTCTGATAACTCTCAGGGAACCTGACGTTCCTCTAGTTTGTTCACTTAGGATTTCCTTTAGCTAGGACTTATAAGTAACCTTCCTGACTACGACTTCGACTTTGAGGTTATGAAACCGGTGGACTTCACTTCTTAACTGAGTAACCTTTTCTGGGACTACGACCCTTTCTAACTTCCGTCCTCTTCTTCCCCTAATGTCTCCTACTCTACCAACCTACCGTAGTGACTGAACTACCGGTACTCAAACTCGTTCGAGGTTCTCAACCACTACCTATTACTTCGGACCGCACGACGACAGGTACCCCAGAGTTCCTCAGCCTGTAGAGACTCTCTGACTTGACTTAACCCCATATAATATACATATATATATATTATAATATATAAACCCCGTATCTGAACCTAATGACACTACAACTTACCGAACGGAACCTATACTTAGATCTAGTAAGACAGTAAAAATTCCAACATGGGTTCACGATATAAAGTCTGAGAAAGTAACTAAAACTCCCGATGAGGTAAAGAAGATACCCTAAGAACGGGTGTCTACATCTATTTTACCAGTAGATTTAATTTGAGAGGGTAAGGGTAGGTAAAATCAAGTGACTAAGGATCCTACAGCTACAGATAAGAATGACAGAGACCGAACTGGTGAAGGTTAAAAGGGACTAAGTACCTGGATTGTCAGAACCAAGGATATGTTATGATAATAAACGTCGTAATCCAAAATGAAAGTAGAGGTCTGGGTAAGTGTCGACTCACAACATAGCCGAAACCGGGTCGGTAAAGTAAGTAAGACCCGGATAACCATTAAGAGACGAGAAGGGGTCATCGTATAACCTGTGGAAGTCTGGATCCCCTGAGTAGAGAACCACAGTATAACCAAACCGGAAATATGTCAAGTACGCAAGAATACCGTTCATATGACCCCACTAAACGGTAAGAGAGACGGTCGCCTAGTGCAAAACAGTCTTGAGAGACGATACTGAGCAGGTAGAAACCACCGGGAAGTGTCGTACAGAGTGTCAAAGTAACTCGATGTGTTCGGGGAAATGGTGTTGTTCCGTCACTAGGAACTTCCCCTTTACATATAAAACATATAATGTGCTATACAATTATATATAATTATATAACATATTATAATATACATTATATTACATAATTTGTAACTAATACATTAATATATAATATATAAAATTAGTATATTTTATCATACATAATATAGATCGTATATATAATTTATTATATATAGTATATATACTATATTTATGAAACATTAAATATATGTTATATATAGATTATATATAGTCTATCAACAATACATAATCTATATATAATGTATACTATCTATATATAATGTATCATATGTTGTATAATTTCCAAATATATTATATGGTATAAAATATATATTGTATATAATCAATATATTACATATAATCTGTACATAATATATATAACATAAAAAATATATATACATGTGATAAGAAAAAAGTCTAGAAAAGGGAGTATCCAATAATGTTCTATAACTCATCTCGAGGGGTCCGAGATGTCGTCCAGCAAGAACGAATAGATAAAATATATGTCATCACACATATACAATTAGAGTAGGGGGATGAAATAACGAGGGTGAAGTAAGGGGAATCCATTGGTATTCAAACAAAAGAAGTAGTCACCAAAAAGTCAAAGTATTTATTTCTCGAGTAGTTTAGAACTTCAGGATGAAGGTTCCGACGTAAAAGGTAGTCACGGAATACAATATTTTATTACCAGTCTTTAGAACGGGTAGTCTATTGTAGAGTTCCTATACCGACACTGTTCTCTTTTTTCCTTTCTGTACTTGAAGGAGATCTCTTAGTAGTTTTTAAAATTGAATTTTTTTAGACACCTCTTTTGAATACTCACTCTTTGACACCCCTTGTCTTACGAACACTCCGACCCCTCTTCACCCTTGTTCTCCTGACTTAAGATGTTTACCATACTACTGGTTCACGTTCTTGTCCACCGTCCTCACTCTCGCCTGTCGTGTCCGGGTTTGCGGCACTCTGTACTCGTGGACCAACTACTGTTACTCGTGTCGACGTTTATTTCACTATATACACGTGCAACCCTATCAATCTATTTTCATGTTATGACGACGTTCATTAATCTACAATCTTAATTTAATACGAATGACGACAATATAAATATATGTTAAGTTTAACACCCACTAATTCCTAGATCATATTCTTTAACCGTATTCGAGAAGACTACCGAAAGAAGAACCGTATGAAAGACCTTCCTTTGTTCGTGTAATACGTTATTCCGTTACGCCGTGGCGAGAGAAAAGACGGACTAGGAAACTTCAGGAACACATCATTCTTGTCATGTTCATACACTCGTACGATTGTTTCTCCTTCTGGAGTGAACCCTTATTTCTCCCCGTTAAAAGTACCTGAGTTAGTGGCGGACTAAAATCGGGAGAAGGGGTAGTGGGTTCAGAAGGGAAAACGATTTAGTTCTTTCTCACTAGCACTGAGGTTATGAGTATAGAAACCACAAGATCCAAAGTTCCTCTCTCTTTCAGTTTAAAAGTAGTGATTGGAGTTGACATTTACTGACGAAAAATAGATTTGTGGACACATGAAGAAAGTAATACGAATAACGGTTCAACAAGTACCCGAAACTGACTCCGTAGGACCCCGAAGTCGTGGTGGTCGATGTTTCTTTCCTCTTCGTCCTGGTCCTGTCCATTTCGTTTTGGTCGGTCCGTCATGTCGAGTAGGATTCCCAAACAACGATACATTATTTCATATCACTATTTCACCCACTCCCGTTACATTCAATGTGGGTAGTTCTTGTCGAGTGGGTCCTATAATGTTGACGGGTGACCCTGTCCCTTTTTCACGTCACCCACCTATGTAACCTATAATTTAGTCACCAAATTGTAAAGGTCCACTAGTCATGTATTTCTAGTTAAATGTACCGGTCGTTAAATCTCCTACACTTTTTGGTACGAAGAACCCGTTTTTTCCAAACGATTTCTATCTACCCACGATTCTTCCACAGACAGTTCTGTGTTACCCTTTATCGTCATGAACAATCTCTTTCCTTCCGTCTTAGAGGTCGAGTTCTCCGACCGTGAACACAGAACTCATGGAAATATAGATCTCAGTAGCTTTCATGTGACCTAAGACCCAGACTCGGACATAGATGGACATACGACGGACGATTTAGTTCTCTCATAGTTATTGATTTTCCAGGATCTGACGAACTTTATCCTTAGTCATTGATCTCCATCTTTGTAACTTTCGTATCAGTCATCACATATTATTAATGAATACGTGAATTATATAAGGAATATGATGTGTCGTTTTTAGAACTCCAGTACCCTCTGCGGACTAAATATGACTTAGGGCCCTCTTCAAACACAGTTAATATGTAAACATTCTATTTTCGAGTCTTGACAGTATCAAGGAGATTATTCTCGGTCCCGAGGAAGTTCTTAAATATAGATCAAAACAAGACATCTATGTAAATAAGAACTTAAATTAACTATGTAGAGACGGTAGACCGTAAAGTACCGATCCGTTTCGTGGAAGAGGTCTTTCACTTTTCTGTCACTATTATTTTTCGTCGAACTCAGGTGACACTTAGTTATTGTATCAAAGACCCGACATTAGGTGACGATACCTTATCTTTTCCGTATTTTATACTCGTAGTTTTTCGTTGAGTATAACTCTACATAGTACGGTTTGTCTCCTTACTCACATTCCTTACTACTCCCGAGTCAAACCGACCACCAATTCGTTAAACAAACAGTTTACGTAATTTGTCAAAAATGGGGACTCTCAAACGAGTACATCGAGAAATGACGGAATCTGAGGAGGGTGGTCGTGATTATACTTTTAAGACGACTAAGGTCCCAATCCAGTTTACCATATAAAATACACTTTGAAAGCGACTAAGGGTTGAGGTACTCACCCTAGAGTAACGGGAAAGAACATTTGGAATAATTGACAGACGCAAGGGGCCGGAATCACAAACCTAGAGAAGAGATAGTTAAAGTACTGACCATTCACTAGAGTAGGTCAGGGTTCTCAAAGTCACGGTGGGTATTGATAACTCAAGGAGAAAAAACAGGATTGGGATTGGAGAGAGAACTACATCAGTTGATGGATGAAATGTAGATACACAAGTACTCTTCACGAAGTCAGTACAGGTTGAGACGCTGAGATACCTGACATTGGACGGTCCGAGGAGACAGATGTCCCAAGAGGTCCGTTCTTATGATCTCACCCAACGGTACGGGAGGAGGTCCCGTAGAAGGTTCGAGTCCCTGACTTTGACGTGGAGAGTACAGAGGACGTAATCGTCTGACCAAGAAATGATGATCACTGTGGACCCTTCGGGTGAGATGTAGATACGAATATATACTTATCTTCGGAGTTGGAATTGTACACACTTTGTCTTGACAATTCTAACAGAAGGGTTTAATAAAAGAAGGTAACCAGATTTTTCTACTCCTGGATAAAGACTAAGAAGAGAAGAAAGTGTGGTGTCTAGGTCATAAGAGCTCGATCAAAGTAGTCGAGACAGAATGTCTATGTAGTTCCTAGACTGCCTCCCAAAAAGTGGAAAGGTGGTGGTGGGTTCGGATTCGGTCGTAGAAGAGGTCGGACCTGAGAGGGTCTCGTAGGAGTTTCTGGTGGGTCAAGGTGAGGAAGGGGTCGAAAAAAAGTGTCTTGGTGACCTTGTTAACCAAATTTTAAAGTTAATCTAGTAAACTATGTAGACGAGTCTGGGAAGGTTGTGGTAGAGTAGTGTGACTCTTGTTTGCAGGTTCAGGAAGTTGTGTCAGAAATTTAGGGGCGTAAGAAAAGAGGGTTTTTGTAGGTTGTGAGTGGGGGGTTGGGTGAATAGAGGTGTACATGAACGGAGAAACGATAAGAAACCTGTGAGTCCAAGTACCGAGGAAACGTGGGAAAGAATTGTCAAGGAGAAGGGTCTACGAGAAGGGAGGTAGGAGGATACCAGGGAGGGAGTAAAGTAACCCAGAGACAGTGTATCCGGGAGAAGACTCTCCGGAAAGGTCTGAAGTAAAGAATTTTCTCGTAGGGACCGGGTTAAAAACAAGGAAATAGGATCAATTAAACAGAGAGATGTTAAGTAGTGATAGACCGTTGTATGACTTACACACACACACACACACACACACGTGCGAGTCAAGTACCCTAGAAAATCCGTTCTTATGACTTTACCCAACGGTAAAGGAGGACGTCTCTTAACAGGTCTGGGTCCCTAGTTTGGACCCAGAGGACGGAACGTCTACCTAAGGAATAGTAGACTCGGTGGACCCCCAGGGACATAAATGTATACGTGATAGAAAGGTTGAAGAAACCCCATAATCAAAGTAATCCCGAGACGATAATATAGGGGTGTAGGTCTCATTACTGTCAGTGTCTGTTATACACGATTTGTATTATTACAGCCCGATATCGTTAAACAAACTTAGGATAAATCTTACAAAAAATTTTAAAAAAACCACTAAATTAAAATATAAATTAGAAAGGATCTTATGATATACGAAGACCTCTCGTCCTTTCGATAGGTAAATACGTAGGACATTTTTAGATCGTCTATTGAAACTTAATTATTATGGCTTATTCATATTTTTTCATTGTTACCATTAACGAGTCAGTACAGGTTGAGAAAAACTGGGGGTACCTGACGTCGGAAGGTCCGAGGAAACAGGTACTTTAAGAGTTCCGTTCTTATTACCTCATCCATCGGTAAGGGAAAAGATCCCCTAGAAGGGTTGTGTCCCTAATTTGGACCTAGAGGGTGTGACGTCCCTCTAAGAAATGACAGACTCGGAGGTCCCTTCGGGGGTGTCTTATTCGTATAAAAGTGATTTAAGTAATTAAGTTCTCCTACTTTCATCACAAACAGTAAAATCGTACAAATGTTTTCAACTTTCTACTAGTGATACCTCGTTAAAAATATCTAAGATTGTCTTTTTATTCCGATAGGCTTTTGAGCCAGTTCCTTACGGTAGGAGAATTGATTTGATGAACTAATTACCGATGATATAATTCGAAGACTATATCTTTCTCAACCTCTACTCCCTTTTCATTTCTGTTTTCTAGTCAAATCTCTAATATCGTTGTCCGACCAACTTTTCAGCACTTTGACTTCGGTCCGTGAACGATTACTCTAATCTTTCTTTCGCTTTTCGTGTTCTACGAGAGAACATCTCCCAATCAACGATTTGACCTAGTAGAACCCTAAGAGTCCATCGTGATCAACGTTCCTTGGGTAGACGGTTACGTCCTCTGTATTCTCTACACTCAAGTTAGGGCCCTAACCCTTCTAGGGTACCTCCTCCCGTTCCGTTGGGTGAGGTCATAAGAACGGACCTCTTAGGGAGCCTGTTTCCTCGGACTACCCGATGTCAGGTATCCTAGTGTTTCTTAACGTGGGTTGACTTCGTTGAATCGTGTCGTGTGTGTGTGTAACCTAGTAGAACCAGTGTTTAATCTTCTTTTCCAGTATCCTTTTTCTTTTCCTTAGTTTCGTTGAAATTTAAAAAAATGTATTTATAGTGTCTCTTGTCGTTGCAGTTATTTTTATTCTTTCATTGTTTCTCCGTTGTTAAACTACTCTTTTTTATTAAACCAAGTTCGTAAAAATCTAGTCTTTTTTCCCTCATCTCGTATTTCTATTCTTACCCTCGTTTATTTATTTATTAATAACACGGTCCCTGATTTTAAGGTGAAAAATTTACTACTAGGTGTAAATTCTATAACGTTAAACGAAGGTACAGGACCAATAACATTTATTGTACCGTTACTTATGACCCCACGTACATAGAAGAACTTAACACTAAAGGAGGATTATATACGGGTCATCACTCTAACGACCTAGCATACCATAAAAAAGAATCTAAAAATTCCTTGGAGGTATGACAATAGGTATCATTTATAAGTAGTTGTCTTCTTACTTATTTCTTTTACACCATGTATACATCTCACCTTATAATGAGTCAATATTTCTCGTTTTATTACGGTAAACGTTGTTGCACCTACCTGAGTTATACTGATAACTCACTTCGTTTAGTCTGTCTCTTTCTATTAGTGGTATACTATAGTGAATATAGACCCCTTTTTTTCGATGTTTACTCGAATAGATATTTTGTCTTTATCTCAATATTTGTATCTTTTGTTTGAAAAAATACCGATACTCCCACATTTCCTACCCCCATTTTATCCTCTGACCGTACCTGTATATGTGTGACCACCACCAAATCAGTGATTCAGCACAGGTTGAGAACACCGGGGTACCTGGCATCGGGAAGTCCGAGGAGACAGGTATCTTACAGAGTCCGTTAAAGAGTCCTTAAAGGAAGAGGTATATATGTGGTAATATACATTCAATCTATTGATTCCATATCGTGTTCTTTGAAACGAATTATGAGACGTTACCGGGTACCCCCTTTCTTAGATTTTTACTCACTTATATACATATGCGTATTGACTGAGTAAAACGACATGTAATATTTAGTTGATCTGAAGTTATTTCTATGAAAATTTTTTAATAAGAAATTTCTCAAGTGGACTCCTAAAAGGAAAACCAGGTCACCAATTCTTAGACGGACAGTTACGTCCCCTGTACCCAAGCTAGAGACCAGGTTCCTCTAGTGTGTACGGTGTTTCATTGACTCGGGTACGTGGTGTTGATGTCTCGGACATGAGATCTCGTGTACCAGACGTTGTTCTCTTCGGTGGAGTCACTCTACGGGTGAGTAGTGTTCATCTCTTTCTGGTTCACGTAGTTGTTTCTGGGTTGTATCGGTTTTTATTTATTTATTTAAACAATTTTCAAATGTACTAGAGACTATCTAAAGAAACCTGTAGTTCTTCTACCGTATGTGATGTTCTTAGTTACAACAACAACAGTAACAAGTCAGTGTTTCAGTACAGACTGAGAAACACTGGGGTTCTTAACGTCGTGTGGTCCGAAGGGACAGGAAGTGATGGATGACCTCACACGGGTTCAAGTGCAGGTAACTTAACCACTACGGTAGGTTGGTAGAGTAGGAGACAGTGGGAGACGGGGATAACGGAAGTTAGAAAGGGTCGTAATCCCAGAAAAGGTTACTCAGTCGAGAAAGGTAGTCTACCGGTTTTATGACCTCGAAGTCGAAGTCGTTGTCAGGAAGGTTATTTATGAGCCCCAACTAAAGGAAATCCTAACCGACCAAACTAGAACAACAGGTTCCCTGAGAGTTTTCAGAAGAAGTTGTGGTGTCAAGTTTTCGTAGTTAAGGAACCACGAGACGGAAGAAATACCGGGTTGAGAGTGAAGGTATGTACCGACAACCTTTCTGGTATCGGAACTGTATTCCTGGAAACAGTCGTTTCATTACAGAAACGAAAAATTATGTAACAGAAACAAACAGTATCGAAAGGAAGGTTCTTCGTTAGTAGAGGATTAAAGTACTGATATCAGTGGTATGTCTCACTAAAATCTCTGACTCCTTTCGTTTAGACAGTAACGAAGGTGGAAAAGGGGAAGATAAACGGTACTTCACTACCCCGGTTACAGTACTAAAATCATAAAAATTACGATTCAAAAGT
This sequence comes from Capra ibex, assembly GCA_006410555.1. NCBI lineage: Eukaryota > Metazoa > Chordata > Mammalia > Artiodactyla > Bovidae > Capra > Capra ibex. Next base: position 3,468,102 of record SJYO01026388.1, on the reverse strand, counting down.
CGACCAAAAAAGTGAGAGAAGAAAGTGGGAGTAGTTCTCCGAGAAAACAAGGAGAAGTGAAAGACGACAATCCCACTACCATAGTAGAGACATAGATTCTAACAACTATAAAGAGGGTCTTTAAAATTAAGATCGAACATTGAGTAGGTCGGGTCGTAAAACGAAATACACGAGACTCATATTTAAATTTTTTGTCCTACTGTTATTTGTCAGAACTACCTGAGGAAAGAGTTAAAACTTGGTCAATAAACAAGGTATACTCCAAGATTGACAACGAAGAACTGAGTGTATGTCCAAAGAGTTCTCTGTCCCTTTTACCAGACCATTGTGACAATTCTGTAGAGAACTTCTCATCAGGTACGAAACAATACTAAGTGTGTAACTTTTTGAAATCACATCAATTACTTTGTGTTCATCTACAAAAAGTCTTTCTTTTTTAGTTCTTAGTTATTTGTCTTACTTTTTGTCTGACTGTTTTGACATAGAAATATTGGTGAGGGGGTGGGAAGTATTTCGATTTTTACCGTCAAATCCGTCCAGCGAGTAAAAAATTTAACCAACAAGAAAATATAAACACAAATACCTTTTTGTTGTATCACAGTCGACGATTTAAAGGGGAAACCATTGATTTAAACTCTTCAAAAGTAGAAGAGAACGTTATAAAAACAACTAAGTACTCTTTTTTTTTACTAATGTTTTCAATGGTTTAAGAAGTCTAGGTAGTGAGTCTTTGATAAATGTCTGAATTTGTCATTTTCAAGGACTTCTTTCGGTCAAAGGATTATACCAAACTCGTTGAATTTCTTTTCTATATTACTTTCAGTAGAAAGTTGAAACGACGGAGAAGGATTGAAAGTACTTGGGTTGTTTGTCACTGTATTCAAAGGGGTCAGTCCATATTTACGGGGATGATATATCCGTTCTACTTTGGTAGGGATACTGGGTTTATACTAAAGTTAACGTAATATGTTAGTTCATTGTACGACTATTGTCGTCGTTGTTTCTTCAAAAAATGTGGACCGTTTAGTCGTGACTGGTTAATCGAGGGTCCACAAGTATGTCGGGGCTTTTCGGTATGATATTATTTTAGTACACAGACTTAGTGTTTTTGGGAATTATATGGGGTGACCTTTGAAGACCAGTGGAAAACCTCGGACACTTTTATGGTAGAGTTTTTATATAAGTTAACCAAGAATATATTTACCGTTCAAGTCGACCCGAATGGACTTAATTCGTCCTTAATTCAATCTTTTGAAAGTACTTCTTATAGGGCTCATATTAGACTACTTTTACAAAATCTCCGTTAAAAAATGTGTGTGTTTTATTTATTTATTTGTACAATGTGATACTAGGGGTCTATTTTCTTGTTTGTTAAAAATTTCAAATTATTATCGAGACCCAAGACTATTAGTGTTACCACACTAGTGTATGGATCTCGGTCTGTAGGACCTTACACTTCAGTTCACCCGGAATCCTTCTTAGTGATTCTTGTTTCGATCACCTCCACTACTTTAAGGTGGACTCGATAAAGTTAGGACTGTCTACTGTCACACTATCACGACGTGAGTTATACGGTCGTTTATACCTTTAGAGTCGTCACCGGTGTCCTTACCTTTTCAGGCAAAAGTAGGGTTAGGGTTTCTTTCCGTTACGGTTTCTTACGAGTTTGATGACGTGTTAACGTGAGTAGAGTGTACGATCATTTCATTACGAATTTCAAGAGGTTCGGTACGAAGTCGTTATACACTTGGTACTTCAAGGCCTACAAGTTTAACTAAAATCATTTCCGCCTTCCTGGTCTCTAGTTTAACGGTTGTAGGCGACCTAGTACCTTTTTCGTTTTCTCAAGGTCTTTTTGTAGATAAAGACGAAATAACTGATACGGTTTCGGAAACTGACACACCTAGTGTTATTTGACACCTTTTAAGACTTTCTCTACCCTTATGGTCTGTTGGACCGGACGGACAACTCTTTGGACATACGTCTAGTCCTTCGTTGTCAATCTCGACGTGTACCTTTTTGTCTGACCAAAGTTTATCCTTTTCCTCATACAGTTCCAACATATAACAGTGGACGAATAAATTGAATAGACGTCTCATGTAGTACTCTTTCCGACCCGATCTTCTTCGTGTTCGATCTTAGTTCTAAAGGACCTCTTTATAGTTATTGAAGTCTATACGTCTACTGTGGTGGGAATACCGTCTTTCACTTCTTCTTGATCTCTCAGAGAACTGTTTTGACTTTATCCTCTTATTCTTTCAACCGAATTTTGAGTTGTAAGTCTTTTACTTTTAGTACCATAGAACAGGGTAGTGAAGTACTGTCTATCTACCCCTTTGTGACCGACTGATAAAAAGACCCGAGGTTTTAATGACGTCCATCACTAACGTCGGTACTTTATCTTTCTCCGAATGAGGAACCTTCCTTTCAATACTGGTTGGATCCGTCGTATAATTTTTCGTCTCTGTCATGACACGGTTGTTTTCAGGTAGATCAGTTCCGATACCAAAAAGGTCATCAATACATACCTACACTCTCAACCTGATATTTCTTTCAACTTGTGGTTTCTCAACTACGAAAACTTGACACCACAACCTCTTCTGAGAACTCTCAGGGAATCTGACGTTCTTCTAGGTTGTTCAGGTAAGATTTCCTCTAGTCAGGACCTACGAGTAACATTCCTGTCTACAATTACGACTTTGAGGTCATGAAACCGGTGGACTACGCTTCTCGACTGAGTAAACTTTTCTGGGACTACGACCCTTTCTAACTCCCGTCCTCCTCTTCCCCTCCTACCTCCTACTCTACCAACCTACCGTAATAGTTGAACTACCTGTACCCAAACCCACTTTAGGCCCTCAACTAATACCTGTCCCTCCGTACCGCATGACACCAGGTACCGTAGCGTTTCTAAGTCTGTGTTGACTCGCTGACTTCGTTGACTGACTGACCCAAGACTTTAATTCGGGTCATCGTTTATTCACACTACCTAAGATTTTCCGTAACGTGTAAGAAAAAATTCAAAGTCAACCGTATAAAGATACATTGGATGTTGTGAAAACACATTGACTTTTGTGTCGTACTTCCGTATACTTTTGAGAAACCTCACGGTAAGTCAAGTCAAGTCAAGTCAAGTCAAGTACGTGAGTCAGCACAGGCTGAGAAACGCTGGTGTACTTAGCGTCGTGCGGTCCGCAGGGACAGGTAGTGGTCGAGGGCCTCAAGTGAGTTTGTGTGTAGGTAGCTCAACCACTACGGTAGGTCGGCAGTGTAGGAGACAGCAGGGGAAGAGGAGGACGGGGATTAGGGAGGGTCGTAGTCTCAGAAAAGGTTACTCAGTTGAGAAGCGTACTCCACCGGTTTCAGGACCTCAAAGTCGAAGTCGTAGTAAGGAAGGTTTCTTGTGGGTCCCGACTAGAGGAAGTCTTGTCTGACAAACCTAGAGGAACGTCAGGTTCCCTGAGAGTTCTCAGAAGAGGTTGTGGTGTCAAGTTTTCGTAGTTAAGAAACCGTGAGTAGAAAGAAGTGTCAGTTTGAGAACATAGGTATGGACTGGTGACCTTTTTGGTATCGGAACTGATCTACCTGGAAACAACCGTTTCATTACAGAGACGAAAACTTATACGATAGATCTAACCAGTATTGAAAGGAAGGTTTCTCATTCGTAGAAAATTAGATTACCGACATCAACGGTAGACGTCACTAAAACCTCGGGGGTTTTTATCAGACTGTGACAAAGGTGACAAAAGGGTAGATAAAGGGTACTTCACTACCCTGGTCTACGGTACTAGAAGTAAAAGACTTACAACTCTAAATTCGGTTGAAAAAGTGACAGGTGAAAGTGAAAGTAGTTCTCCGAAAAATCAAGGAGAAGTGAAAGACGGTATTCCCACCACAGTAGACGTATAGACTCCAACAACCATAAAGAGGACCGTTAGAACTAAGGTCGAACACGAAGAAGGTCGGGTCGTAAAGAGTACTGCATGAGATGTATATTCAATTTATTCGTCCACTGTTATATGTCGGAACTGTATGAGGAAAAGGATAAACTTTGGTCAGACAAAAAGGTACACGTCGAGATTGACAACGAAGGACTGGACGTATATCCAAAGAGTTGTCCGTTCAGTCCACCAGACCATAAGGGTAGAGAAAGTCTTAAAAGGTGTCAAATAACACAGTTTCCGAAACCGTATCAGTTATTTCGTCTTTATCTACAAAAAGACCTTGAGAGAACGAAAAAGCTACTAGGTCGNGACCTTACACTTCAGTTCACCCGGAATCCTTCTTAGTGATTCTTGTTTCGATCACCTCCACTACTTTAAGGTGAACTCGATAAAGTTAGGACTTTCTACTGTGATACTATCACGACGTGAGTTATACGGTCGTTTATACCTTTTGAGTCGTCACCGGTGTTCTTACCTTTTCAGTCAAAAGTAGGGTTAGGGTTTCTTTCCGTTACGGTTTCTTACGAGTTTGATGACGTGTTAACGTGAATAGAGTGTACGATCATTTCATTACGAATTTCAAGAGGTTCGGTACGAAGTCGTTATACACTTGGTACTTCAAGGTCTACAAGTTTAACTAAAATCATTTCCGTCTCCTTGGTCTCTAGTTTAACGGTTGTAGGCGACCTAGTACCTTTTTCGTTCTCTCAAGGTCTTTTTGTAGATAAAGACGAAAGAACTGTTACGGTTTCGGAAACTGACACACCTAGTGTTATTTGACACCTTTTAAGACTTTCTCTACCCTTATTGTCTGGTGGACTGGACGGACAACTCTGTGGACATACGTCTAGTCCTTCGTTGTCAATCTCGACGTGAACCTTTTTGTCTGACCAAAGTTTATCCTTTTCCTCATACAGGGCTAACATATAACAGTGGACGAATAAATTGAATAGACGTCTCATGTAGTACTCTTTCCGACCCGATCTTCTTCGTGTTCGACCTTAGTTCTAACGGTCCTCTTTATAGTTATTGGAGTCTATACGTCTACTGTGGTGGGAATACCGTCTTTCACTTCTTCTTGATCTCTCAGAGAACTACTTTGACTTTCTCCTCTTATTCTTTCAACCGGATTTCGAGTTGTAAGTCTTTTGCTTCTAGTACCATAGAACAGGGTAGTGAAGTACTGTCTATCTACCCCTTTGTGACCGACTGAAATAAAAAGACCCGAGGTTTTAATGACGTCCACCACTAACGTCGTTACTTTATCTTTCTCCGAATGAGGAACCTTCCTTTCAATACTGGTTGGATCCGTCGTATAATTTTTCGTCTCTGTGACGACACGGTTGTTTTCAGGTAGATCAGTTCCGATACCAAAAAGGTCATCAGTGCATACCTACACTCTCAACCTGATATTTCTTTCAACTCGTGGCTTCTCAACTACGAAAACTTGACACCACAACCTCTTCTGAGAACTCTCAGGGAACCTGACGTTCCCCTAGGTTGTTCAGGTAAGATTTCCTCTAGTCAGGACCCACGAGTAACGTTCCTGTCTACAATTACGACTTTGAGGTTATGAAACCGGTGGACTACGCTTCTCGACTGAGTAAACTTTTCTGGGACTGTGACCCTTTCTAACTCCCGTCCTCCTCTTCTCCTCCCACCTCCTACTCTACCAACCTACCGTAATAGTTGAACTACCTGTACCCAAACCCACTTGAGGCCCTCAACTAATACCTGTCTCTCCGTACCCCATGACACCAGGTACCGTAGCGTTTCTCAGTCTGTGTTCACTCGCTGACTTCATTGACTGACTTACCCAAGACTTTAATTCGGGTCATCGTTTATTCACACTACCTAAGATTTTCCGTAACGTGTAAGAAAAAATTCAAAGTCAACCGTATAAAGATACATTGGATGTTGTGAAAACACATTGACTTTTGTGTCGTACTTCCGTATACTTTTGAGAAACCTCACGGTAAGTCAAGTCAAGTCAAGTCAAGTCAAGTTAAGTCAAGTAAGTGAGTAAGTACAGGTTGAGAAACGCTGGTGTACTTAGCGTCGTGCGGTCCGAAGGGACAGGCAGTGGTTGAGGGACTCAAGTGAGTTTGTGTGTAGGCAGCTCAACCACTACGGTAGGTCGGTAGAGTAGGAGACAGCAGGGGAAGAGGAGGACGGGGGTTAGGGAGGGTCGTAGTCTCAGAAAAGGTTACTCAGTTGAGAAGATTACTCCACCGGTTTCATGACCTCAAAGTCGAAGTCGTAGTAAGGAAGGTTTCTTGTGGGTCCCGACTAAAGGAAATCTTACCTGACCAATCTAGAGGAACGTCAGGCTCCCTGAGAGTTCTCAGAAGAGGTTGTGGTGTCAAGTTTTCGTAGTTAAGAAACCGTGAGTAGAAAGAAGTGTCAGTTTGGTAACTTAGGTATGTACTGGTGACCTTTTTAGTATCGGAACTGATCTGTCTGGAAACAACCGTTTCATTACAGAGACGAAAACTTATACGATAGATCTAACCAGTATTGAAAGGAAGGTTTCTCATTCGTAGAAAATTAGATTACCGACGTCAGTGGTAGACGACACTAAAACCTCGGGGGGGTTTTTTATTCCAGACCGTGACAAAGGTGACAAAGGGGTAGATAAACGGTACTTCACTACCCTGGTCTACGGTACTAGAAGCAAAAGACTTACAACTCTAAATTCGGTCAAAAAAGTGACAGGTGAAAGTGAAAGTAGTTCTCCGAAAAATCAAGGAGAAGTGAAAGACGGTATTCCCACCACAGTAGACGTATAGACTTCAACAACTATAAAGAGGACCGTTAAAACTAAGGTCGAACACGAAGAAGGTCGGGTCGTAAAGAGTACTACACGAGATGTATATTCAATTTATTCGTCCACTGTTATATGTCGGAACTGTATGAGGAAAGGGATAAACTTTGGTCAGACAAAAAGGTACACGTCGAGATTGACAACGAAGGACTAGACGTATGTCCAAAGAGTTGTCCGTCCAGTCCACCAGACAATAAGGGTAGAGAAAGTCTTAAAAGGTGTCAAATAACACAGTTTCCGAAACCGTATCAGTTATTTCGTCTTTATCTACAGAAAGACCTTGAGAGAACGAAAAAGCTACTAGGTCGTCGATAACCGTTGAACTAGAGACCAAGGAGACCTCACGGTAATCCACGTGACTAAAAAAAAAAAAAAAAACCAGGTGAGGTGTACCGAACACCCTAGAATAAAGAGACTGGTCCCTAACTTAGGTCCTGGTGTTCTCACTCTTTCACGGTTCAGTATTGGTGATCAGGTGGTCCGTTAAGAGGTAATTTACAAAAAAAATTTACAAATACAAGGGTCTTAAAGGAGAACAAAGTGAATTAATTCTTAAGACTACACTTTTTGTACTTCAAGATTGTACTTTTTGAGACTGCTCAAGATCTTTGAGATCACGATCCCTAGACCACCACCACGGTCTTTCACTACACAATTCAATTTGTTCTTAAATAATTAACATAATGTTTATGGTCCGTTAAAGTTTCCACGATTTATGTGTCTCACTTATTCTGTTTTATTTTACATACAGGAATTCCCCGAATGTAAGATAACTATTTCTATCTTATTCAATACATTCTATAGACATGTATTCTACTACTATTCGTGATATCTCTTTTAGTTTGGACCTTTCTCTCTTTCTCACGATCCCTCTCTACCTTCCAACGTCAAAATTCATTTTAAAGGTACCCTTATAAGTGACCTTTCCACTCGACTTGTTTCGACTTTAGTACATCTACAGACCCCCTGTCGTAGGGTCCGTCTCCCTTGTTGTTCAAGTTACAGGACTCTATCCAGGACCTACCATACTGATTCTCTTCGTTTCTTAGTCACCTTTCAAAATCCTTATTCGTTCCCATACTCTTCTTACTCTCTACTCCCAGAATATTCGGTTTTCTACAACCGAAAATAAGACTCAATCTACCAATCCTCTCCACGTCAAACTAACTACAAAAGTTCTTCGTGAAAACAATGAACGATTCTTATCCGTCCTTCGTTTCCGTCCCTATTCTTGTGAATCTTCCGATGACTCTACTCTCTTATCCCGTCGACCATGGTCCTTCAGTCGTTATCTCCACCATTCTAAATCAGTATAAGACTTATAAAACTTATACCTATGTTTCACAAACGACTGATTAATCTACACTCTATATTTTCTCTTCTCAGTTCCTGAGGTTTCGAAAACTGGATCTCTTGACCCTCTGACCTCAACGGTAAATGGTTTCCATTTTAGTTCAAGTCCTCGTCTCTCCTTTTGTCCTCAAACCTGACCTGTATAATTCAAAAGACATTGACAACTATAACTTGTTCTGTAGGTTCACTTTCTATATTATGACCAAGAGTATCCTTAATTTTACCAGAAATTTCTATTCTGGACTCACTTTCGTTTTCTGTTTCTCTTCCCCAGAATGATCACTCGGGACCTCGTGTAGTTGAAAATTTCAAACCTCTTTTCTCTTCCCTGTTCACTTTTTTAAACTTTTGTTAATAGTTACTCAATATTCCCTTTTACGTTCGTACCTAACTCAGTGACTTCGGTCTACTTCTTTTTTCAAGTTCCTTCGTCGTCTACTTGACAGATTTCTATAACTACCCAATTATACTCCCAGTAACCTAAATCGTCACATTTCAGTAACCACTTGAAATGTTCTTTTTAAGGTCACCTAACACTCTCCCACTTAACCAAGTCCTATTTTAACAACAAATGAGTGAGTCAGTATAGGTTGAGAAACACTGGAGTTCCTGACGTCATGTAGTCCAAAGAGAAAGGAAGTGGTAGAGGGTCTCAAAAGAGTTTGAGTACAGGTAACTCACTACGGTAGGTTTGTAGAGTAGGAGATAACGGTCCCAGGTCGGGGTCACCTAGGTCCCACTAAACTTCCACCCCTGTCTCAGCCGCAGGACCTTTTTTGAATAAATTAATGTCTATATCTCCCTCTAATCTTTGTCTATCACATCATCCTCTTGATCACCTCTTTTCTCCGACTTATTGACCAAATGTACCTTATGGTCAGTGGTGGATGCATCCGGTGTCCGCAGAAGGTAAGAGGGTTTCCTCTCCTCCGTGACTCCGGAGGGGCCAGACTAGAGTCTTTGGGTCCGTCTTAATCGTCCGAACCACTCATGGGTGTAAAGTCTACCCTTAAGTCGGTCCTTTTTCCCCTCGTTCTTTCTTTGCTGTGCCCCCTTAGTCAAAGGTCTTTGACTAAGCTAAAGAAATAAAAGTCCAAACGAATATATGAAAAACAATATGTATCCCTACTTATGTCTCAGTGCGCCCCCAGTCGTCTGGACTGGGAACAGTGTTAGTCCACGAAGTATATTTTAATATGTTTCCAGAATACTCAAAGTAGTAGAAAATCGGTACTCCAGACGATTGTAAAATACCGAGAAAGACTATGGCCAGTCAATTGGTCTTTTGAATAAAAAGGTCCCCACTAAAAAAGAATTTAGTCCGCGGTGGGAGGTTTATTTCAACGTAAGGATATCCCACTCCCACATCACTCAACGTTAGTTCTTTCCTTAAATGAATTGGATTCCAAATTGTACTAATTAGAATTTCCAATTATGAATAAAGAGGATATACGATCAATATAAGTAATATTCC